>JADLZN010006552.1:0-133483 GCA_018155175.1 Sinocyclocheilus anophthalmus | reverse complement strand
ATCAAAAAGGTTCTTTAGATTTTTTAAAAATGTTCTAAACACTAAGAAATAACAACATGTTTCTGCACATTTTCACATGTTTTTATTTGCTGCCGCCGTATACGTGCATTTGGGTTTGGTTGGGGTGACAGTTGCAGTTGGGCAGAAACTCGATCTGACCTGCACCGACAGCAGCGCACCCTCCTCCCCTCCTCTTTCTTTCAGTCTCCCTGATACGTCTCTCCCACCTTCCCCTCTAGCCATGGCTTACTATGATGTGGGGCAGAGATCAACGCCCTGATGGCCTCGGAGCCAGGTGGGAGACACCCCATCTATCACAAGAAAGTGACTTTTGCGATTCCCGACCAGGGCTGTAAACAACAGACTCATTGTAGACGCAGGTGCTGAATGCAGACTGGGACTAGAAGACGAAAGTGGACAAGGAAGGAACATGTAGAAAAGTTCCTGAAACATTAACTTCACTGCCTATTGTTCAACCTTAGCCCATATACTGTATGTCAGAAGAATCACTGCTCAGTGGCCTTATATATGAGTAAGTCAAGTTATGTAATGGCTTCACAGGAATCCTTTAATGAACCCTCAACAAGCACAAAGTGCCCGCACAAGGAAATCAAATCTTTTAACACATAAATCACTCTATACTTCTCAATTACTCATCCATGTAATTCCTAAAATCTCTTTCCGAGTACTGTACATACAAAACGAACGTAGTGCAAATAGACCATCACACTTGTAAATGCAAGTATATAAATATTTAATTTGGCAACATGTTCACTTTTGCACGGGCCACATGATTTATTGGTGACGTAGAGATACTCAAACAGCCGCTGCTTTGATACACTCGGTCACAGAGCTTTCTGCACGGAGATTTACTCAAAAGGTTCCCCGTCATTAAACTAAATAAAAAGCCTACTTACAACAGGGAACTCCTTTAACCAACCACAGGTGCCGGCATTGTTCTTACACCATTGTGTCTCTTTCTGTGGCACTATTTGAAAGACAGCAGTAGCTGTGTATGCTGAGGTTAGCAGAACCCGCTGTATGCCAGTAAGGTGTGCCCTGAATTCCTCTCAAACAAAACACACACACACACACACCACCTGGCCTAACCTGAGGGCTGCCGATTCATTCGTTTGTAAAACATTTTGTACAACTTTAAAGCTGAGTCAGTCATGGGCAGCATGAGAAGAAGGGGCATTGTCTCTTGTGTAACTGGTGATGGATAACAAGAGCTCTGGAGTGTCCGGATAGGTTGAATCATTATTAATTATCTGAAGCGTCTTCAAAAAAGGTAGTTGCATCACTGCAGGAAATAACTTTAAAAGGGAAAAATCATAATCAAACTATAAAACCAATGATGCATTGGAAGAAAAAAGTATTTTAAAAATAAAATGGTGATGATGCATGGTAAGCATGGTGCTTCAATGTGGCTGAGACATAAAATATAAATTTAGAGCAATCAAAATAATAGAAAATATGAGAGACAGTATGAAATGTGCTTAAAATAACAGAAAACACATTTGATTTTTCCCAAATCTGCTCAAATAAAAAACAAAACAAAAAAACAGAACTTGCATAACTGGCCAAGCGGAACACGAGGACAGTTATATACTATGGTTCTGAAAAAATTCCCAAGGTAGATTGCATGTCTTGGCTGCCACTATTGAGACATTGGAACATTGTTAAATCATACAAAACTATTCCTGTTACACTTGCACAAATGAGGTCAGTGCTGTGTCATTTCATAGAAACTGAGCTTGCTGTGGTCACACCAGTTGTGATTACCAAATGGAAACTGGTCAATATTATTAACATGCAGTTCTGGTTTTATTGCTGAGCATCTGTAAACATCAGACTTTATGTGTTGCATTACTTGAATGAAAATGAAGTGTTCTTGAAAGACTGTAAATAGCAGTGACAGGATGAATTTCCTGTCCTTTTGATAGCATCAATGTTCCATCTTCCTCTTGGACTGGTTTAAAAGAAGATGACTTCATTTGTGAAATATCCCTAATATGTCCTCTTTCAGCAACTGATGATTACATTTGATACTCACAAATCAGCGTCCTGATTGGGGGAAGACTGAGAAATTGTTACAACTTCTGGGGCACAACCAGCAGTTGTGTCGTGATTACGTGCATTAACACAGAACTTCATAAAGAAGGATTTGTCCTGATTGAGACGTGACAACTCTTTATTGGCTAAAACATCTTTCTTTGACTCTCACTCTTAAATCTGATGTTCCATAGCCATTCAAAAAGAAGAGGAAGAAACACAAAAAAATCACCTATTACCAGGAAGTTCACACCAAGTATTAACAGGTAAGATGCACTTTTAGTTCTTGAGTGGCTTGCGAAAAAATTGGGGTTTACACAAGTGTTGAAGGTTTTGTTTGTTTGTTTGTTCGAGGTTTGTTATTTCATTGCCCTAGAGAGTCACAAGGCATTTACGACTCAAAAAGTGTAGTCTAGGAAAGTTATTTCAAGTTATTGCAAGTATTTCATTTTTAATAATAAATATGGATCACCTAGTGACCATAACAGTTCAGAGCAAACAAAAGAAAGACAAAAATGACGAAATATGGGAGGGACGGTCACATGGACAAGCTTTGTCTTACTTTCTTGTATTTACAGTGATTGTCCCAGTGTGTCTGTTGCTCTGCAAAGGTTAAAATTGTATATTGGGTACCTCAAAATATGTAATCTCTGCAATGCTAGAAGGCCTCAAGATGTCATCCTAACCAAACATCTTCAACAAAGAGTCAACTAACATTAAAAAAGAGTGGATTATAGAGGATTGATGATTGTTTCCTGTTACACCTGCCCTGCCCATTGTAAAATAAAATCATTTGCGTATAGACAATCTCAACTTATTTCAACGACTGAGTCACGCCGAATGCCTGTGAGCTCGAACTGTGTGTTTATTTTGCAACATTTTTCTCCAGTTGGCTGCCATACCTAGTTATTAGGATCTTTTGAATAACTTTTTACAGCAATTTGAGTAGATGAGAAAGTATACCATTTCTTTCTCTTCATAGGTTTCGTTTGTTACCAAAACATATGAAAAATCAAACACTTAAGATACAGTAACAATTTCTGTCAAACAGATGTACATATGCGACATCTGATGAACTTCTGATGAAGGATTTTCATCACAGTTTATCACAAAAAGTCGATGAACATAAAATGCAGAACAGTACACTCTTAAAAATAAAGGTTCTTTCTTTTAATAGGAGGTTCCATGAAGAATCTCTACCATCCATGGACACCTTTTAAGCTCTATTATAGTGGAAAAGGGTAATTCAAATGACTCTTTAAACGCCAGAAAAAAACGGTTCTTTTAAGATTGTTCCCTAAAGGGTCTTTGGGGAAACCAAGCATGGGTCTTCACTGCGAAAATCCCTTTGAAACCTTTATTTTTAAAGAATGAATCAGTAAATCAATTAAATATATTCCGTAATTTAATGCGTTGAATTTACCTGCGTTTACATTGACTGGGCTTGAAACTGTGTCCTATATTAATAAACAGTAACATCTGTTAATGTTCTTAATAAAATAAAATTATATTCGACTTACAATCCTGTTGACTAGGAGAACATCCGTCACTTAGGACTAAGCACAGCACCGCTATAAAGCCATCTGTCCTGCTGGAAAGTGCACAGGATAGTATAGTTATGCTTGTCCGCGATAAGAGAAGATAGAGAGAGTAGAGAGAGAGAGGATAGACAAGAGAGAGAGAGAGATCTGCGCGCTGTACTCGCCAGTAAGACTCTCATCACGCAGCGCGCGCTTTCTATCTGGAAACTTTCAAAAAGGATTCGTTATAAACTCATCACCTTCATGTCGGCACTGCTGAATACTTCCTCACCGATGCTATGGTTACCTTTATTACGGTATGTATCTTTAGAAAGTGTGTTTGGTCGAAATGCTTCCATGGATCGTTCGATGGGAATCTGGAGGGCTCCTGGCACGATTGCGCATTTGCGCTTGATCTCCAGGACAGTTTGTGTGCGATTTACCATTGAAAAAGTTCACACAGCGAAGATTTGCTCTTAAAACAATGCTTTTTCTGGCAAAACAATTGCGAAATTTGGAATATTGCTCCAAAATATTAGCGTTAACGTGTTTTATGAACGTTCTGCATATTTGTGTATTTGAGAAGAACGTGAACTGCTCAGAGCCTCGGGCTGAATTGAAAACCAGTAGGGGTAAATTCACCTCTTACCTTTCAAAGTGCTCTCCTTTTTATGCACAAAACAATAGATTGCCAAGACAACTCTTTTTCTATTCCAAGAGTCTTTTAATACGAGTTCTTCTAACTATAAATAGGATCTGTCTATAGCTTTAACTTTATATCTGTCTAGATATAGAAATACTGAGTATATAAAAGGCTCAAATGCTGTAATTTGAAAAGTTGCTCGACTTTAACTAATAAAACAACATGAAAACTTGAATGCAAGACTTTAAAATATACTTAGATGTTGTCTAAACACTTTGCTCTTGGGTTTTTCCTCTGAGATCTGGCTGAGATTGGCAGACAATCCCTAAAACAGATAATCCACGTAAATCTGCGCTGGAGATGCCAGTGCTCTCGAAGCTCTTCAAGTTTTTCTGTGGGTTCAAG
The DNA here is from genome assembly GCA_018155175.1 of Sinocyclocheilus anophthalmus. Classification (NCBI taxonomy): domain Eukaryota; kingdom Metazoa; phylum Chordata; class Actinopteri; order Cypriniformes; family Cyprinidae; genus Sinocyclocheilus; species Sinocyclocheilus anophthalmus. The sequence goes on along the minus strand of JADLZN010006552.1, from coordinate 128,860 downwards.
TTATTGCTTTTCCTGTTCATCTACTGGAAGCTGCATGCATATTTCCCCCCCACTTGTTGTACTGTATATTTGATAGCCCTCTCTGCGTGTATTTCTGCTTATGTTTCCCTGCTGTGTGTGTCGAGGGAAGTCATGCGTCAAGTCTTGTGCAGACATGCTCCTGAAACAAGCATCTGTCAAATAAAGGATTTGACGGGGAGGCTAAAGGGTTAATGCAAATAATTTCGATTTACTGGTGAACGTGTCAAAAGAAATATGGGAACTATTTGAGATGATATGGGCACTATTTGAGGTGTTCTTTAGTATATGCATAAATACACAACATTTGATTTAAAATAAGAAAATAAAATAAGACAATCTAAAAAGCAAAGACTGCCTTAATCAAATTTTCTGAATTTGCAATTTTTATGCGTTTGCAGAATATAGCTTAATTAGGCCTGGTGACATTGCACACTTCGTATACAATAGGTGTTTTAGTCCACTAGCTAATGGGATAACCAATTCACTTATGTGATTTTCTCAATTATTGTGGCTTTGAAACACTTCCAGGCTCTACAGTACTTTGAGTTCAACTGCGTAGTGGCTCTGAAAACTGTGGTGATAAATGTTCAGAGCCTTCATCCTTATTTTACTGGGCAACTATCTGTCACTTTAAAATGGGAACAGCAAAAAATGTTGGGTGGCCATCAAGGGATCTCATCAACTTTATCATGGGTCACTCATACCCAAAAACTATCTCAGTCTCTTTTTTTGGTCACTATGTGTAAACTGTGGGAAATTCACAACGGTGACCATATATGGATCGTCTCATTATAGAATAGGCCTACTTTATGAATGCCAAATCATGCAAATAGATAGAGGATGAAATTTAATTTTTCATCTTGATAAATGTGTCCTAGCTGTTTTCATATTTTAAAAGGCATGCTATGCTAACAGTTTACAGTCTAAGCTGTCAGTAAACTGCACTGACAGACCCATCATTGAAATGACAGATGGCAGCCAGGCCTAAATACATCATTTATCAAGGCTAGGTTCAAAGAAATGAAGCACTTCTTAGTAACTCTTCATTTTCTTAGTAACATTTCATTTTGCACACTGTTGATTATTGTATAGAAAACAGTGATAGTGCAACAATATATTGCACAGCTTAACAGCGCAGAATTTGTAATAATGTTTCCATTCTTTTCTGTCATGTTTACCTTATCAGCGCAGCATTGATATTGTGTGACACGAAACACGGAAGCATGGCATGCTGGGTATTCTAATACTTCCATACTTGTGCTTTTACATGCACTGTTCTGGTTTGCTAATTAGTTGGGACATCAAATGCTATACCAGAATTTAGTTGTACATTTCCATATGTGCCTATTAATATTATCTTGTTGGGATGTTTTACTAATAGTGAGAATCCCAAGCAGAGCATTCATCTTTATTTCAAAGAGAGATATTGCTTCAACCCAGCTAACAAATGTATATTCTAGGAACAATTTGGATTAGTTAAAGGAAAAAAATGAATGTTCTCTGAATGTTCGAAACGTCCAGTTTTTTTAAATGTTTAAAAAATATTTTTTCTTGGTTATACGAACGTTCCATTTGATCATTTTGCGAACATTATCAGAATGTTACTTTTAATGTTCTCTGTACATTCTGAATATTCAGAAAATTCTGAAATATCTGTCACTTCGTTTTTTAGAATATTGTTAAAAAGGGCAGTAACTTTTTACCAAACAGTCTATTAACGTTACTGGAAGAATTTTTGTTCATAACTTTGAGAGAACCTTGTCAGAATGTTCTGAGAACGTTCTCTGTTAGCTGGGAATGATGGTCTTTGATATTCTGTGGTTGCTGTCTAAACAGTCGCCATTTTAAAACCACACACTCCTCACAAAAATATTATGGATATTGTAGTCAGGAGATAATTTGTGTATGTGTTTGTTTTTGTTTTTAAATACCATGTAAGCTTCTATGGCTATCATGACGAAAACTATATGTTATTAAAATTTAAAATAGGAACAAAATAAGAGCCATTTTTCTTAAAAATAAATTTGGACTTGATTGAAAACCCTTTTTGTCTCGTCTTAAGTGTGCTTGAGCATACCCAGAATACTTTAGTTTCTCCAAAAGGCATCTAACATTTGTTCTGGAAGTGCCATGAGTTGATATGCATGAAGCCATGGTAGAAATATCAACCCATCTGAATGGGAAGTAACTGCATCTTTTGTAGTTTGTATCCTTGACAAAGTGTTGCTGTCAGCTGCCAAATACCCATCTATCACATTACATCAAAACAACCAACATGATCACATTACAAACTTCAAGATGTGTTAATTACACTAACTGTTGTGTTTGGCAGTGCCATGTCAAACAAAGAGCATTTTCTTTGTTTATTTTTCTATAAAAGCCAAGCTAATCGCTAATGACTCCCAGACTTCATGCTAATAGCCTGAGTTCTGTTTTATAGCTCCATGCTTTAATGAAGACACCTGACTTTGACGTTTTTGTACTTTGAATTGCATTCAAATCATCATGACAAAAATCACCAGTTGTGATGCTATGGAAGGCCATTTGTTGGAAGAAAATTATGTAAATAACTATTTTCCTTCTGTTAAATGCTAATTTTGAGGCCAAGATGGTAACTATAACCTCTAATTCTTAAATCTTATGGAATTTAGACTTTTACTGTTGCATTCGCTCTAATAGTGCCAAAAACAGGAAGGCATTGGCCACCAAAATTTGACATGCATTTTTCAGTTTTGTCGTTTTAACTTAGACTTGTCATAGAATATACCATTCAGTGCATTGGCTGATAATCAGAATTTACAAGTTGTAATGCTATGGAAGGCCATTTGTTTGAACAAAATATTGTAAAGAACTATTAATTTGCTGCTAAATCCCAGCAAACAGGGAACATTCTAACAACTTTTTTTACTAACATTTTTTAAAAGTTATATAAATGTTAGAACAAAGTTTATTAAATAATTGTCAGGCCCCGCTACTGTGGGAGCACGGAGCGAGGAATGCTGAGACGTTGATACTTCAACTAGGGACTTTATTAACGATCCAGAAACCCGGAACACACACTATATATTTAGACGACATTCACAATACAGGGCGCAGAACTCTGAACAGGAAACCTTTAAATACACAGGACAAGAGGGACACAATGAGGAACACCTGAAATCAATAACCATAATCAAACATGAGGGAAAACTGGGTCATGGAAAGCATGTGGGGAACAAAACACAAGACACAGGACTGAATTATGGAGGCTTGCCACACCGTGTCTGCCCTGAGGGGCCCGTTCCGAGATCCATGGCGGATCAGGCAGTTCAGGGCGCCAAGGTGGAGCAGGCAGACTAGGAAGCCATAGCGGAGCAGGCAGTTCAGGAGGCCAGCAGAACAGGGAGCTGCTCGGACCTGGCCTCGGCACTCGGACGGACGGACCCCTACACCCCCCAAAAAATCCTTGGGGAGAATGTCGTCTTCAGAGGCCCTCCGTGTGCCTAACTCGGGAACTGTGGCCCTCCTTGGGCTGGATGTGGGAACTGGAGCCCACATTGGGCTGGACATGGGTACTGGAGCCCTCCTTGGGCTGGACATGGGAACTAGAGCCCTTTCTGTGCTAAACTCAGGAACAGGAGCCCTCACTGGGCTAAATTCGGGGACTGGAGCCCTCTCTGGGTTTGTCTCGGGGACTGGAGCCCTCTCTGGGCCAGACTCGGGGACTGGAGCCCTCTCTGGGCTAAACTCGGGGGCTGGAGCCTTCTCTGGGCTAAACTCGTGGACTGGAGCCCTCTCTGGGCTAAACACGGGGACTGGAACCCTCTCTGGGCTAACCTCGGGGCTGGAGCCGACACTGGAGCGAGCTCTGGGGCTGGAGCCGACACTGGAGAGAGCTCTGGGGCTGGAGCCGACACTCGAGCGAGGATGAGGGCCGAGAGCCATCCTTTTCGCCTCATTCTCCTCTTTTGGTTACAGGTGAATAGGGCGGCCGGCGGACTTGACAGCGGGCAGGTTCTGGCTCGGGGCCGACGCTCTCCAGACACCGGAGGATTCCTTCCCTCCAGCTTAGTCCCGTGGTGTCTGGGAGGTCCACAGGGCGATGGTAATTGGCCCCGTGCCAGAACAGAGATTTGATGGTGGCGTCATCCAACGCCGTCGCCGTGGCGAGCCCGCAGAACTCCCAGGCATACTCGACGAAGGGGAGATCCTTACGGGCTAGAGCAATGAACCAAGTGGCTTGTTTTCATGGCCGCGGGTAGAAACCAGCGGGAAAAAACAAAAGACTTTTCAAAAACAAAAAACAAACACGGGGAGAAGGAGCGTCGCTTACTGTTCAGGTCCGGTTTTCTGTCACGCACCGCTACTGTGAGGGAGTGTGGAGCGAGGAACGAGGAGACGTAGAGTACTTCAACTAGGAGACTTTAATTAACATCCAAATAAAACCAGGAACACACACATAGATGTAGACGACATTCAAAACCGGACCGAGAACTCAAAACAGGAAACACTTTAAATATATATGACTAGAGAGGGACACAATGGGAACACTGACTAATAACCCTAATCAATCAAAACGAGGGACCAAAACTGGGTCCTGGAAAGCACGTGGAACAACACAGAATACACAGACTGACAGTAATGTTTTTATGGAGCATTCCTATAACTTTAATCATGTTAATATTGTCTTATAACATTGAGAGAATATCATTCTTAGAACCACTTCTCAGGGATGTTCTTAGATGTGTATTTATTTGATGTATGTTCTCATAATGTTGAGAGAAAATGTTCTTAGTATATTAAAAATAAACATTCAATTCACATTTTGGATAATGTTTTGGGAACCTTTAAAAAATTTAAACAAGAAAACTGGTTATTTTAACATTCTTAGAAACTAAAAAAACAAATGTTCAATTAATGTTTTACTTTGAGCAAAAAAGTTAGTAATGTTGTAAGTAACGTTTTAGAAACCTTTAAATAACATTCTAATCACGACATGAAAACTGGACATTTTAACGTTCTTAGAATATATAAAAAAAACATTCAGATAACATATTTTTGGTGAAAATAAAGTTAGTACGACAACGGTGTGAGAAATGTTTAAGAACCTTTAATCACATTTTAATTCCAACAATAACTGACATTTAACTTTCTTTAGAGTTTTAGGTACGTTACATTAGAAACATTTCAAAAAAATGTTCCCACAATGTTGTTATAACCTAAATGTCTTACCTGGGATGATGCTTGTGAGACCAAGATAACTATAACTATAAAAGTCTTAAATCTTAAAGAATTTAGCCCTTTCCTGGTGTTGTAATGACATATTTTTTAGTTTTGTCATATTAACTTAAACTTGTCATAGAATATACCATTCAGTGCTTTGGCTGGTAATCAGAACTTCAGAAAAACACATGCCGACTGAATGAAGTGTGTTGAAGGGAGGTGTTGACACAAGCTGCCAAACAGCTGCAATGCGTCCCCTACACTGAACAACTCCATCACGAGGCACTGAAAACATGACATACTAAGCTAGCCTTCTTCATAAGAACGCTACATGTGAACTGGACTTAACTAATGCTCATGTTATGTACTTTGAGCTGACAGTTTACACAGCTTGTCTAGCTTTCAATACTGAAAGTCTGCAAACCTTCGACAAAAACCAACCAATAAATCATAACAGCTGAAATGTTTCTCTTCTGAACGTAATATGTAAAGTCAGCGTGCATCTGCATATATTTGCTTGATTGTAATGAATGCCACCGCTTGATGGGTTTTCAAACACTGCAGGTCGCGTCTTACATCTCAAAACCATTCAGAACCAAGCCGAGATTAATCCAGATGGAAGTGCAGGGTGCTGGTCAGGGATGGTGAGTGTCCAGACGGGGGGGGGGGTCTATTTTTGTGCTCTTTTAGGGGAACATCTGGAGGCAGTTGGACAGCATTAGGGTTTAGACGCTCTTCTTTGAAAATCCTGTGTGGATTTCTTCCGCTGGCATGCTGCCTCTTAAGCCATCCTGAGTCCATCAACTTGGGTAGCTCTTCTGAAACACACAAGAAATATGTACGGTCATAGTGTCATGTCCTGTTAATAGATACCATAAGATAGCATGCCATTTTGCGTGCGTGATGCTTTCAACGTGCCAATGCTTTGCTGACAGACAGTTGTGTGCATTAAGAACAGTCACTTTTAAGTGGCTTTAACCTTTTTTAATATTGTATTCTCCATCTCATTGTACTATTTCTATTTCTCCGGTGGCATGCATGCACATGTTTTGATCTCATACAACAGCTAAACAGTTCATAGTGCGCCTGAATGGAAAACTCTTTGATTCAGTTTCTTCTCAAAGCTAAACCCCAACTCCAAGTGACTGAAGTATACAAAGTATATCAGTATCTGTTAGCTTGATTGATTGTCTTGCTATTCAGTAGCTGAACATATGACACTCCTTTCAAGATTACAAACCCACTCTGACAGAAAATAACCCTAAGTATGGAGAACTGGCTGTAGATTTTCGATTTACCATATCAGTGTTGGGGAAAGATACTTTTAAAAGTAATGCATTACAATATTGTGTTGCTCCCTAAAAAAGTTATTTTGTTACTTTTTATGGAAAGTAATGTGTTACATTAATTTTACTCACCTGGACTGGGCTTCCTACCAAAAAATAAATGAATAACAATAACACTCTTATTGCAGCAATAAATAAAACACACACACACAGAGATGTGATATTTAACTAAAGTAATTTTTACTTATTTGTATGGTTGAATTGGACCATCAAAGGTCAGCAGTGAGAATAAATACAAAAAGTATATTTGTGTTATTTAACAGATTTAATTATTGCAGGTTTGCGTCATATTCTGAGTTTGCATTTCACTGTTTTTGTTAATTTCTAGGAATACTGAATCTGTTTTTGAGTAAGTGAGATGAGTAGTGTAGAACTACAGTAAGCATCATGTTACGATTTTTCTCTCCGTTTTTCAGTCTCAGTCAATAAATGGAAAACAAAGAAAGTAACTTGCATTACTTATTTGAAAACGTAACTCAGATATTTTGTTGTAAATTTAAAAGTAATCTGATTATGCTTGTAACTCGAGTTACTTGTTACCCCCAACACTGTGTATAATCATATATATCTAAATGGATACAGCAGAAAAGAAACACATATTTGCTGTAAATATGTCAATATGCCAATAAAAACTGGCCATTGAGTGGATTAGTCATTGAATGCTAATGGTCCAGTTCATGTTGACTGTGCAACTCCAATATCTGTGTTATCTAAGCAAGCCGGACTGAACGGTGTGTTAAATGGTGCATTGGTTAGTGTGACGGCTATTGCTAATCTCAGGCCAATCCTCTAGGAGTTAAAAGCTCAGGGAGTTGTAAGCCTCTCTTGGCCAGTCGTAGATGATATGCATAGGTGGTGAAAAAGCCCCAATGTCGAGGCCACTGACACAGTGCTGTGAGAAATTAACACATGTCATACATGAACATGCTATTCTGTAGGTTTGAACTTCAGATGTAGTTGAATACAAGACAGAAATATGCATGCAATTGATGTTTATTTGTTATATATCACAGCTGTTTGGCAGAAAGGTTTGCTGTTGGGAGAACAGGTTTGCTGTTCATAATCAAACTAACAAAACTAATTTTTATTCAGACGTCTAGTGACCTTTTGGTTGCCATTTCTAAAATGAAGGAAACCACATGTGTTTATGAGGATTAATCCCAAGACAAGTGCAGAGCTGTGCATCGATTGGCCTAAACCAGTTAAAGGAGATCAAGGACCAGATTTTGACACCTAATGCTCCCATGTCCTGAAATAAGAGTTCACTGAGTGTGCTGTTTTATGCCGTTAAATATTATGTCATTATGAAGTATTGGCTAGAAATATTTTCCAATGAAAAGTGAAAAGGCTACCAGAATAGCTGGTAAGGTTTGTGCATTGGTATCACAAGACTCAGGTTATATAAAAGTAGTTCCTTTTTGCTGAGATCAAACTGATTGCAGAGGACAGTTTGTGTGAGACTTACTTGTGTGTAAGTGAAAGGAATTTCTTGATGTAGTTTCTGAGGCGATGGACTTGTGAGCTCCTAAACAATGCTTGCTTGTGTTTGGGATGAAACACAAAGCATTTAGTCAAGGAAAGTGTTGGGTTGATATCTATTGCCTTCACTGCATCCATTTTGGCTGAGGAAGAGCAGTACTATAGAGTAAAAAGGACCCAGGGTGATTTAAAAACAATATCCTTCTGATCCACTGAAGATCAGTCCACTCCTAGAGCAATTTTTGAATCTGTCACATTCAGACATACATGTGATAGCTTTAAATATGCTGTATTTGTTGTTTGTTGCATAATTCTTTTATAGCCCAAAGTCATGTATATGTGCCGTACTTGATGCCTAAATAGCTTTCTGCACTGCACAACAATTTAATTTAGTCTTAGCAAGAATGGAAAACAGCTGAATGGTTGAGCTTATGCTGTAGCTAATCATCACGATTTGTGTTTCGAACTTGATAGAGCTTGAAAAGTCTTATCTTGTCTTGGACTTTTCGTAATTGTTCGAAGTGCGCAGACAGCTTTTCCATTCTCTGACCTAGTTTAAATGGATTAGAGCGTCAACAAATTTGGGCATTCCTAAGAAAGCAACCTAGGGTCCATTAACTGCCCTGTCAGCTGACTAGGCCAATCACGTGAACTTAGATTCATTCATTCCAGGCACTTAAAACAGTCTGGTGTGGTTTGGCTAGGAGGTTGTGAGTGGAACTGCCACCAAGGGAAATAGTCGAAATCATTCACCACTTAGAATCATCCACTACTTTCATGCTATGCTCATTTTGGGTCATTTTGGGCTTGTGAAGATTGATTTATACCCCGGTGGGCCTGTAGCAGACAGACCAAGGATGTTACCAAACACAAAACTTTAGTAGCTTAGGCTACATACTGTTTTGAGCATGAAGTGCATTGAGGCCTCTCGATTTATTTATGTCCAATTGAATTGTGTTAAGGGATTCATTGAGGCGCACTGTGAGTTTGGGCACTTTGAGTTTGGCTTTTGCTTTGTTATTTCATAAAATGAACAAAGTTGTAACCCCCTTTTAATATAATTTGTAACTTTGTGTTACGGGGCTGACGAGACGTGAGACTTGCGGATCCATTCGCAGAGCTTTATTAGACAAAGGCAGAGACGTGGTCATACAGCAGGCATGGGTCAGATAATGTCAGACACGTATATGGTGGGCAAAACACAAGAATAATCCTAGGACTAGCGTAGGTCAACGATCGGCAGACAGAATCAAAAGGGGTGAATCCAGGGAACCAGGCAAAGATCAGAAACCGGGAAGGCTAAGGCTAAGGCTAATGGCTAAGGCAAATGGCTAAGGCTAAGGCAATGACAAGGGCTCCTTAAGGTAGCTATCTCTAGGAGAGTGACAATACTCGGCAGAGGGAAGGGATGAGAGTGAGTGTTAAATAGTGAGTGAGAGATATGAAACAGCTGTGTGCAATCAGTGTAAACAGGTGTGTGCAATTAGTGCTGAGTGCAATCAGTAATGTATGATGGGAAATGTAGTCCGGGGTGCTATGCCACAGTTTGTGTGTGGTGCTAGAGTCAATGAAATGGAAAGTTCATGGCCGGTCGGTGAAAGAGGCCCCCCCCCCCCCAAGGAGTCGGCTTCCAGACGCTAAAACCCTTTACGCTTCCGGAGGCGGTGAGTGAGTGAACGGAGGGCCAGGTTCAAAGACCAGGAAAGACCAGGGCTGAGCCAGAGTCGGCGGAGCTGAGGACGCACCCAACCCAGACATTAGACCACCCACGGCGGAGCAGAACCACCAGAGCCTTGACAGTTCCCCCACTGCTGAGCAGAGGCCACCAGTAACAACAGTAGACCACCACGGCGGAGCAGAGGACCACCAGACCCAGACAGTAGACCACCACGGCAGAGCAAGAGGACCACCATGGCGGAGCAGAGAACCACCACGGTGGAGCAGAAGACCACCAGAGCCTGACAGTAGACCACCACGGCGGAGCAGAGGACCACCAAAGCCAGACAGTAGACCCCCACGGCGGAGCAGAGGACCACCAGTACCAGACAGCAGATCACCACGGCGGAGTACATAAGGAGCAGAAAACCCCCTTTGTAACCCCACCTATCAGGACCAGTCTAGACTGTTCAACGAGAGAAGTACAGAGACCAGACGACCACAGACAGAACATTGGGGTTGATTAGCCAAGACTGTAGCATTCAGGGGCAACCTCCCGTAACAGCCCCAAGCACACAAAGAATTCACAACGGCCTCCATACCAGGACAGATGATGATTCCCCGAACGGCCTCCATAGCTGTGACAAGACGAGCAGGGAGTTCGCAAACGGTCTCCTTAGCTGTGACAGGACGAGCAGAGAGTTCGCAAACGGTCTCCATAGCCGTGACAGGACCAGCAGGGAGCTCGCAAACGGCCTCTATAGCTGTGACAGGACGAGCAGGGAACTCGCAAACGGCCTCTATAGCTGTGACAGGATGAGCAGGGAGCTCGCAAATGGCCTCTATAGCTGTGACAGGACAAGCAGAGAGTTCATAGGTGGTCTCCTTGGCCGGAACAGGACAGGTAGAGAGTTCATCGGCGGCCTCCTTGGCCTGAACAGAACAGGCAGAAAGTGCGTTGTTGGGCGCCACCACCACGCAAGGAACTGGGAATGGGAAGAGTAATTGACGTGCATTCCAGTATCTTGCACTTTTGCACACTTTACCTTGGAGCTATGCATTTTATGGGGTATGAGACGCAAATAGTGTCAACAAAGATGAAGCATTTCAAATCGGTGTTTGCTGTTCTCAATTAAAGTGCACATGGGAATGTTGCACAATTTGAAGTAGTTCACTGCAAATGCATATAAACATTACAACAAATTCGTAATCAATAAACATACATTCTCACAGGCTGTCTGGGATAGTCACGTAACTCTTGCTTCACTATAAACACAGCACATTTTGGTTTCAGCCAACAGTTGTAAATTTTTTGCTTTTTTTAACTCTCTGGTGCTGCTCACGTGGTGGTCAAAAATTACCAAACTATATTTTATGTAACTATATTTTAGTTTGATAATGTTTTTTATTTAATATTTTTTATTTTAAAATGCAAAAATACTGTTCTTAAATTTTATATGAAGTATATATATATATATATATATAACATTTTTACGTTAAAACTGCATTAAATTCAGTGCCATAACTGTAAAAAAAAATAAATAAATCCACTGTAGGTGAAATACGCTTACCATTAATTTCTAAGCATCTGTGTCTGTGTGTGGTGTGTGTGTGTATGTTGTGTTGTGTGTGTGTGTGTGTGTACACGTTTTTGTGACAAATGAGGACATAAATTTGTATAGTGACAAGGGTATGACATAGGTTTTACAAGGAGCAGGTGACTTTTCAGGACATTACCCCAATGTCCCCACTTTTCAAAACGCATATAAATCACACAGAATGATTGTATTGAAAATCTGAAATAGCAGAAAGTTTTGTGTGAGGGGTAGGTTTAGAGGTAGGGTTGGTGTAGTGCAATAGAATATATGGTCTGTACAGTAGAAAAAACATTGTGCCTATGGGATGTCCCCACTTTTCATAAATGTAAACCTGTGTGTGTGTGTGTGGGTGTGTGTTTGTGTTGCGTGTGTTTGTATTCACATGCAAGTGGCAAAAATTTTACCATGTTTAATACCATTTCAATTCATTTAAAAAAAATCACTTTTAAATCATTTTTAAATCACTGTTATGCTAAAATAATGTATATTTCATTTTGACCAAACACTCATAAAAATAGTTTAATTGCAGGGATTTTGCGTTTTTGGTGTTATTTTGATTCTCAGCAGATTTGGTGCAAATTTGATCCCTTTGTGTCTTGCTACATGTCCTGCAAATGTAAATTCGATTTGGTTTATCAAATTTAGCTTATTAGCACACCTTAGAATTAAGCTAATTCCCTTGCTAAATTCTTTACTACAGATTATATATTATTATTCAGTCACAACTTCAGTAATGTGGTTGTTGTGAATTCATTCGACAGGCAAAAAAAAAAGAATCCGTAAAGGCAATAAAACTGAGTCATTTTCTATGCCAGTGCCTGTAAGGTGACTTTGTTGTGCCACCCCTCTTTTGAAACGCCGATGTGTAATTGCAGGCATCACCCCTGCCAAAAAGCGAAATTAGGGGTGTTTATTGACTGGTAATGAGGACAGAGTGATTAATAGTCTCCTTCACACTCTTCCTTCACACTCCCACATTCGAGTCATCGAGATTTCAATTTGCCAAACAACAAAGGTCAGTGTTGAAAGTATGCAATTTGCCAAACAATTGGATGCAAACTTGTGACATCAATGACGAATGAGATAATTTTCCATAAAATCCAGGTGAACTACTCTGAACTCAGTGTCAAATGATGAAAGAGCAAACATTCCTACAAAACAAAAGGTCTTTTGTGTTTGTTTTCGTCACCAAAGTCTAATTTAAAACCAATCGTTTATGTAACAAACCAGGCATCCCATGACGTTATCGCCCACCATGCCAAGACCTCCCAAACCCTGCGGTTCTTCGAAGGCAAGACATGTAGTTCTGAAAAGATATAGAAGCACCCAGGGCAGCGTGGAGATTAGGAAGCTCACTGGATATTTATTTTCATTAGACACTGATGCTGAATGGACCTTTGATGTAGCAGCGGGAACCCTTGCCTGTCTGCAACACTTCTGTCTTTCTGTGTCAGTGCTATCATTAGACTTCAGTTCCTGTACTTTGCACTGGAGTCTGTAGTTTAGTGTCTCTTACGATTTGACTGCACTGGGTTTGATGCTAAGATGTTTTGCTCTTGGGGGTGGGAGGTGATCTCAAAACATTAGACACATGGAGACATATTAAAACATATGGAGATATAGATCTGAAAGAAAAACAAAAAACTGAAAGCAACAAGTCAGTGTCTGGTTATTGAGGTAGAACTGAGGAGGAACGTGTACTTTTACTAGTGCCTAGTTATATGCAAGTTATGAAAAGGAATTGGTACCCATGTCATACCAGGAAAGTGACGCATCTGATAATTGCCAAGTGAGGCCTACTGCTTGCATACTGTTGAAAAGAAAATTGAAAGGCTGTTAACTGTAATTGTTAGTATTAAAATAACCACACAAGCTTATGGTAGACCACAACTCTTACCTTATTTAGCATTAGAATCTGCACTAAATACCACAAACGGCTCACAGAGGACAAAAAATGGCTTCTTCTGTGAGACAAAAAAGAAGAAATGGTAACACTTCATGCTATTTTTACCTTATTTAACCCTTTTTTTGGTATAAATTAATATATTTAGGTTGATTCACTGATATTAAATATTGTTTTTGACTTGAATAAGACCAGTTAATTTAGATGTTACCATTTTAGGTTACCTTTTTCAGTGCAGTTAGCATTAACTAACAATGAGAAATACATTTATTCCATTTGTTCAAGTATTTGTTAATATTTATTAATGTCATAAAAAAACAAATGGTCATGTTAGCTCAGGTCCATTACATAATATTAACAGATACGACTTTTTATTTTAATAGTGTATTGGTAGATTTTAATAATGAATTGGTAAATGTTGAAATGAACACTAGTTAAGATGAATAATTTATTTATTGTTATTTGATGTTAACTGATGAAGTGAACAGTAACTAACTGTCACCAGAGAAATGGATGAATGTTCTGGTAGTTTTTTCCCCCAAGATTTTGTAATTAAATCCTTGTAAAATATCATACAAGTCTTGAAAAAAATTTACTTGTATGCCATATTTTTTAAGTGTGAGGAACAAATCGAAATGTAAGTGGTTGTCCCTATTAATTATAATTGCAAGGAAAAAAGTACAGAAATAAAAGTTATATGAGTGTATAGGTCATTTTTTGTTCGTTTTTAGTTGAGTTTGAATCCATTCTAAATAACCTCTAATCTGTTATACCACTGCGATATGGTGCACGCTAATGACGCTCCATTGCTTTAGCAGAATATACTTATACACATTTTTGCACTTTGTGGTTTCTGTTTCATGCTATTGCACTCAGTCATGAAACAGAGAGTACACCTTGCCAAATGGATGCGCTAGGCGCTCAAATAAATATGCCAAAAGGGTGGCCTTCCAAACACGCTGGTATGCATGTCATTGCTGGCCATCTTTTACCACACACATTAACTGTGCGCCCAGACGCCATGCAGATGTGCTGGAGAAGTGCCAGTACTTTTTGAAGTGCAACAATGAGCTTCATGAGAATTCAGTGCTGTTGCAGGGCCAAAAATAACAAAAGTTGATTGGTTTTGTTTGCTACCATGCTTATAAAACTGTCTTCTGTTTCTCCACAGATCTTACAGGTGAAACTGTATTCTGTTTCTCCCCAGATCTTACAGGTGAATCTAGTGATGTCCATCTTGCTGTATGGGATGTTCCTCGTGTACCTCTATGGTATCTCAGCTTCTATGATGGACAAGCAGCGCCCCACGCAGGACCCCATCAACACGCTCATCATAAAGCTCCTGCAGGCCGACATCAGCCGCAGCCATCAGAAGCAGGACGACGTGCTTCCTTCCTCCACCATAAACTCGCCTGCAGTGACTGACTATAGGGAGATAGTCAGCGACCAGCCCGTAACGGACATCCCGACTGAGCTTCTGCATCAGCACAAACGTTACAACTCGCCTCGCGTGCTCCTCAGCGACCGACCTCCGCTTCAGCCGCCACCGCTCTACCTCATGGACGACTTTGTCAGCAACCAGGACGGCAGCGGCACCAACAAGACGCGGCAGAAGCGCCATGCTGAGCACAAGAGCTACAGAGGCGAGTTTTCGGTGTGCGACAGTGTCAACCTGTGGGTGACAGACAGGACCACGGCTGTGGACATCTATGGACAAGTGGTCACGATTTTGGGGTCCATCAATGCAGGACGTACAAATATCAAGCAGTACTTTTATGAGACAAGATGTGACACCGGCAAGTCCCAAAAGGGCAGGTGTCGGGGTATTGACGGAAAGCATTGGAACTCGCAGTGCAAAACCTCGCAGACTTTTGTGCGTGCTCTCACTCAGGATAAATCATCTGTGGAATGGAGCTGGATACGGATAGACACCGCGTGCGTCTGCGCGCTCTCACGCAAACACCGCAGGACGTGAAAAACACTGCAGCGACTTCTCTATTATCTTACTTATGTTCCCTGGGGGGGCTGTAAATATATAAATATAAATTATTATTTAAGTTATATGGAATGCATATAGTTTATACATGTCTATGTATAATGTATAAATATACTTGTTATTTATTTAAGTTGTTTGCAAAGAAAAATCTTTAAAAAAAAAAGACTCAAGATAACATGCAATGCCGCTACGCTACCGGAGCATGGCATGCGGATTGCCTGCTCAAGTATCAGAGTCGAGGACACGTCACTCCTGGACCTTGGGAACAGTTGCAATAGAAAACACATATCACTCAATATCATATTAACTTCAGTATTGTTCATGAAAACCAGTTTTTCTACTGAAACAGGCTGCCAGTATATCCTCTTCGTGACTGGGAAAACGAATCACAGTTGTTGTCGTATTTTGTATGGAAATGTGTAAACATACAGTGTAGCAAAACTGCATGAAATACCTAAGAAATATATATTTTTCTAAACACTACTATTAGTGGTTTCTAGATGCAGAGACTTGTGCAGAGAGTCAATCCTAGCAAAACATAAGAAATTGCTTTTAGCGCATTCCAACATAGCCGCAATAAAGTGGGAACGAAAGCAGCCAAGTATTAACTTTTAAGGGTCCAATGATGAAATTGTTGCTCTCCATTGTGTAGCTTTGTAGCCCTGAGGAAGCTCCTCAGCAAATGGAGGAAGTGGGCTCCTCCCACTTACCACGCCCTTCTCTGGCACCCCACCCAGCCCTCCAGAAATCACCAGAAATAAGCTTACTGCACTTTTAACCTCTTTTTGATCACCTGCTATGATCAGCAGCAACTTCACCACCTTAAAGAGTGTAGCCAGCACACGCAAGAGCAGCATGTAAACAAAATGTGCCGTTGCTAATGACACTGTAGTCTTACACAGAGGTAAAGCTGCCTTAAGACGATGTACATATGTGCAGAGCTGGGATTTGAACACGTAATCTCCCCCTTAAGAGGGTTTCGCTCTTGTCAGACTCATCTTTGGAGATAAGCATTTCGCTGGTGCGCTGCGGCTAAAAAAAGGCCTGCCATGTTTTCCTGCTTTACTTTTATATAAAGAGACTTGCTCAATCGCTAGTCAGGAGATACTAAGGTAAAGAGATTTCAGTAAGATTTGTGATATGCAATGACTTTACAAAACATGTCAGTCTCTTCAACAAATTAATGTTTTGTACTCCTCCACAATAAATATGTTATAACCAAGACAACATGTTTGTCAGCAAAGCATATCAGAAGCATATAGACAGCACTCGCAGTCATTTGAAGAAAGACCAGACAGCTTTGGCTTGGCTGTTGTTCAGCCTTATCTTTGTGACACATGACCCAGGTCAACTCTGATTGGACAAACTGTCCACAGGGAACATCATGTAGAAACCAAAATTTACCACCTGCATATAATACCACCTACATTTATAGCAGCGTATAAAACTAGCAGGATAAGCTGGAATGAGGTCCAAACCCATTACTACAGGAAGTGAAGTGCGAAGACTTCGTCCTCCAAGGTCCGAACATAAAGCTTTATTAGCATTAAATTGTCTATTATAATGTGGCTATAAAAAGATCAGTATAAAAATTTGTTTTATTGCTTTTTAATGCTTCACGGGTTGTTGGGATTGAGAAAGGCACTTTTAAACAAGCAAAAGTTTTCACTTTTTTGTGGCTGACGACTCTCTTCGTGACCTGATATTCAGTGCTTGTATTGGATGTGAGGTTTTGAAACAGAGAAACAGGGTGTCGGCTCAGATTCGAAATAGAACCGCAGACCACCGAGGATACAACACACCTTTTTCGATCTCTGATTACGTCCCGCTTTAGTATGGCCCTCTGTGTAAAAACAGGATAAAAGCTGAACACAGGAACTCCGTTTTCCAAGGATGCTGTTGGGAATTGGCCCACACAGTTGTCCAAATGCATTGCCTTTCCTGTAACACACGTTATTACACTGGAACATGAAGATCCCTAAATGATTTTGACTTCTTGGATGACACTCACTGAAACATTCCCATGTATTTTATGCTGTCTCGAAAAGCCCTGCTGGTGTCATGCATACTGTGTAGGATTCTTGCTGCTTTAAACCACTACAACCAACCTTATAATGGACCGATGGCCATTGCTGAAACCCAAGGACAAGGACTCTTTTATGCTGAAATAAAACTGTGCCAAAACACACCAAACTCTATTTAAGGACTACATGCTTCTTAACAATATTCAGACATGAAAATTATCTCCAGAATGTCAAAAAGTTGAGAATATTGCAAGACAAATCCCTATTTTAGTAAAGAAGAAAGACTCGTTTGCTTGATGGTCGTGGTTTAGTGAAGTAGTTTCTTTTGGCTGTACCCTCTTTTGGCATAACCCATTGTTTGTATTTGTTTTTTGTTTTTTTGAAAGAGAGACTTTTCTCATAATGGCAGTGTTTCTCAAAATGTCTTTCTCATGCTGATACTTGAAGGAGCACTGTTTATCTGGCCTACAACATCGTCCTCTTTTCACTGCAAGGGCAGTCTGTGTGAGATTTGTCTGAATAAAGGTTTTTTTAATCTTCCTGCTGATTACGTCCTTTTGGGAATCTATGTGAATACTGTCATCTGTAGGGTATAATATTGCGCTTTGTATGTTAAACAGTTCAGTCAATCACAGATTACCAGAAAAGAACCCAAGAACCTTTCCCAGCCCCGAATCATTAGATGATCTGTGTGTGTTTCTAATCAAACATTAATGGTCTCTTCAGAACCCGAGGAACCATGGGACAGCACATAGGACTAAACAACCTTCAGTGACCTATAAATACATTTGTTTGCCAGAGCCCACAGGAAGAAAATAGCTCTGGGAGATGGTTAATTAGCATATAATCCTCTTGCGGTGTGTTCTTAAGAGCAAAGCCTGAGACGGAGTGATCTTGAAAAATTGCTGCTGAAAAAGAGTTAAATGAGGTGAAAGGACAAGCAAATAAGGCTAACAAATGCTAGCGTTTGTTTACATGTCCACATCAGAGTAATCAATATTGTGACAGTAATTGGGATTATAAAATACCATTTGGACAAGGCTTACTTTTTAAAAATGCAGGAATGTCATTGCATTTGATAAAGCAAGGGACATTTGAGCTCAAACAATTCAGGAGATTCACTTTTCGGAGACATTTTTGCAATGGTTTTTAATCAACTTGTGTTTTGATGGTTTTTAGTGGATGTTTGAAGTCATTTCTCCTCAAAATCACTCAAGTGTAGTTCATGTTAATTATGAATATTGCAAAATCATTTTTTGTCTTTTTCAAAGCTGTATCTACTTGTTTATCATTTAAAATCTAACAAACTACATGTTGTGAAGAGTGAGCATGTGCTTGTGTCTTTAAATGCTATTTTGCTTCAGCATGTTTAAATGCAATGACATTTATTTTTAAGTGTGACTTAAAGGCACAGTTCACACAAAAAAATCATAAAATTCTGTTATTATTTACTCATCCTTATGTCGTTCCAAACCTCTGTATGATTGACTTTGTATGACTGACTTTGGCTTGCTCAATTGGGGTTTAAAAGACAATTAATATCCAGTAATATTATTGATTTAATTGCACTGACACTATCAGGTGAGAACAAAATTTGAACTAAATTGAGCTTAATAATGATCTAAGAGCTAATAATGAACTGAGATAAATAATTATCTTCTGTAGAGCTGCTATGTATAACTGATGAATTTTACAACCTTAAAACTTTGATTGTATGTTATTGTCCTGTCTATTAATGTGAAGCTGCTTTGAAACAATCTGTATTGTATAAATTGGACTTGACTTTTTTCGGCAGAACACAAAAGAAGATATTTTGAAGAATGTTTCAACTGTTTTTGTCCATACAGTGAAAGTCAATGGGGTCCTGAAGTGCAAGTGTCCAAATACTTTTTAAAAGGTGTTAAAGCTACAGGCATGGAAATAACAGTCAGGTTTGCAAGAGATCAAAAGTGAGTCAAAAGTGCTGGTTCAACCCTGGGACCTTCACACCTAAACCAAGCTCGAAGGCTATGGTGATTAAAAATAGTAAAACAATCCAAATACCTTTCCTCTGGCAAATAAATGCAACCTATACACCTCTCCACAACAGATACCTTCATCATATACAATCGTTTGGTTTGCTGCTCACATCTCTGGTTTTTGCTAAAGTGTCAGTCTGTGGTGTCATACCACCCACTTTATGTCAAACACATCTCCATCAAATACAACTTTTGAACCCTATATGCATTCCAGAACATCCAATGACATCACCAAAAACAACTCTGACTTCTGTGTTTTTCTGCAGGCTGCTTGCACTGTCCATTTACACTGACCTGTGATCAGTCTTATGGTTATACAGTATTTTCCTTGGGTCCGTTCTCTCTTCTCCTCTGTTTGCCCGACTGAATCCCAGCCCCAGCCACCATCATGAACAACAATTGAACTGTCAGAAGTGTGAAGGAAACATATTGCCATGGGACAATTCAACTAATCAAAAGTGAAGGGACAGTGGGTTTTATTAGCACCAGTGTGATTGTTTTAGCAGCCCTGTGCAGAAATAACTATGATGTCTTTTGTACATCGTCATAGTATATTACCATTTGTATGAGGTTTACCAGCGCACAGAGCAAACGAAAGGAGAGCTCAAAGAAACTGGAAGCTTTTCAGTCCAGGTAAGATCAGAGATATTCTCATCCAATTGAATTTCACAAAATTATGCTGTTATATTAAAGCAGGGGACAGAAGGACATAAAATTCCTGCTTATGTTTGTGCAGAAATGTGTTTAAGATGCCGTGAAAATGGGCTGATAGTTGTAACAAATCTTTTTTAGAGTGCACATGATACAAAATGAACTTAAACTCAATTTGACTGTGAAAAATGTGACTTTTCTGCTTTTTTTTTAGGATGGCTCATGCAAAGAGGTTTTCTCAAATTCCCATGTCTAAGGTTTTCTGTTGCAACTTTTTCATGCATGTTTTTTTCTATGAGTATTTGATTGATTGACAGACATGACAGATTCATTTAAAACAGACCTTTGACAAAACTGCTAAATATAGTTGGAAACTAATTATCTCATCATGTGCATTGTCTTACTATCCACTCAGTGCATGCGAGAACTCTGCAAAGAAGAAGATTACACTTTCTTAAACAGTCTTGAGAAGCAGGATGAGAGTCTGGAGGAGAGCACATGTGTGGAGAGTGAATGTCAGGAGAAGCAAGAAGAAAGGGTAAAGTACTTTCTCGTAAACCTCTACAAGTCTGTGTTTATTAATGCATACCGACTTTCATTGCACATCTCAGCTGTTTTCTCTGTTCCGCTAGATCCGCCGTCGACAGGAGCGTGAGAAGCTGGAACAAGAAAAGCAACGTGAGATAGAGGAGCAGCAGAAGGTATGTTGACTAACATCAAAAAGTCACTGCAGGGCTATCACTGCTGTCTGCTGTGATAACACTAATTATATCTGTCTCCACCACAAACAGACTGAGTCTGTCCAGGGACGACAGACCTGCCTCATCAGACTTACATTGTCAGGCTAATTGTGCTTGATTGCATTATGTCTGCATTGTTCCTAACTTTGGCTGCACATGCAGTGACCTCTGTATTGCATGGCCAGATTACGCAGGTAAACATACTAATGCAATAATTTCTGCTTAAATATATTTTTAAAAACAGGACATTGATAGTCCGGTCCACTTTATTTAGATTTTTAATGGCCAATAACCATCTGATTGACATGTCAAAAGATATCACAGAGTATGCATGTTTACAAAACAAAAATACACAGTCTGTGTGCAAAACAACTTGGCACCAGACTCTAGGAACATTTGTAGAGAAAACACTGGGACAAATCTGTGGAAAATGTCCAGTTTGCATCCAAAACTAATACTGATTATTCCGGGCGGAGACGCAAAGGAGATACAGGTCAGCTTGTCAACATCTACTTTTCATGCTACTAAGTGACTCACATTTAGCTAATCTCAAATTTAAGTTACAAAAACCATAAACAAAGCCTATACTTGCAATTATGTACTGCAAATATTGCTTTTGATGTAGGTACTTTTGAATTAACTCTTATGCTAAACAAATAAATGTAATAAATAAATAAATAAAAACACTGAATATTTTTCCAAAGTCTGAAGCCACAAAACTTGCAAACTTTGGCAAATAAGGTAATTATTTTCCTTAAAATTGTTCATAATATTAACCTACGGACCCTTTATTATGTTCACTTGTACCCTGTATTATTCAGCAGCTTTATCGCTTTGCTGAGGAGCTAATTATCATCCTTCATCCCCAGCTCCTCCTTTCCTGCACAGTCAGGACTTGGCCTTCTGATATTCCTTGTTAAATCAGACTACTCTATCCTAAATTATGTTGTTACAATAATTTGTCATTAAGACCATTAATGATATCTGCTACATTTATGTTGGTTCTGTTCTGTTTGCCCTAAGGGGGTTATCACTGCTCTCACTGCTCTAGGCTTCATGGATGAGCAGGGAGTTTTCGCCCAAAACAGAACCATACTGCCAATCCAAACTGTATGCTAAATGTAAAATCATCCTTGACAATAGTGGTCCTGACAGAACTAAGACTTCTGATGCAAGATGTGATGGTTGAAAGCACAGCAACTGTTTAGCTGTTAGTAGGATGCTCAGGGAGTGTGTTTGTGTAAGTTGATGAACCCCCAGCTGCACACGGTCTGCTGTGTGAGGTCACTGAAGGACAGCCGTGTTGTTGTTGTCCACTTGGCTGTTATCATAAATTCAGCAGCTTGAGGAATTCCTGCAACACCTAACTCAGTGCTTGTTTAAGAAGAAACCCCAATGGGATGAAGTTCAAAAAAGTGTAATTGCTCTTCCTTTCTTAGTCAAGTCGCTCGAATAGCCTTGAGCTTTGCCTTTTTGATTCCTAAAGGCTACAAACGGACAGTCCAGAACTCTCACTTCCTTCCTCTCCAGCTGCTCGAAGTCTCCCAGCGAGTTTCCAGGTTTGCAGTGCGTCAGTCATCTGATTAATGTACAGGAGGGTCAGGGAGAAGTGCTTACTCTAGTTTCCCATGTGCATACTATTTGATCCTGTTATCATTCATAACCTGCATCCCCCAAACCACAGACCTCATCAGATAACCCCATCCTCCGTGTGTTTGTGAGTGTGTTTTACTGGGAGAGAACAGTCTGTGACTGTCTCAATCCTCTGAGGGAAGAGGTGTTACAGTCTGTTTTTTCTCTTATTAGTATGAATAGAAGGAGATGTTTCAACGTCTTCCATATGTCGAATACAGCTACATATGTAATTTACTGCCTGGACTATATCTGCAATTATCACTTTAGAGACGGGAAGTAGCACCCACAGAATATCTGCTGAGCATGCATAGGTCAAAGGTCAAGCCCAGCCTCATTCCTTCAGCCCTACATCAGGGCCTGCCTCACTCTATTATGTAAACCCTGGCACCCTAAAATTAGAAGTATTGGATTTCATTCAGCAAATATGATGCAGGGCAGTGAATTATATAGTCCATATGTCACTATAGTCCTTTAGGGATACTAAACAGAAAACTGATCATTAAGAAACCACCATGATATTGACACTGTAACCATGTTCATATTAACATATAACCAGTCTGATTAACATATTTATGACTAATCAGTAATTAGCAACATGGAACACCCAAATTAAGGTTAAGAGGTTAACCAATCATAACAAAGGTTATTTGAATATTATCTTAACAGAGCAGTAGAACAAACAGGCAGTTTATTTCTAAAGGACAATGAGGAAGGAAAATGGTTACATAAGTCTAAAATTTGTACAGGAATCCTTGACTAACATTATAAGTGGACAGCAGGGTATAAAAATAAAATGCTACATAAATACAGCTCCCTTAATACTATTTATAAAATAAATGGTTTCAATAACAACTGCCTAATGTTATTACAGAGCTGTATGCTCCTCTTTTAATAGACCCACCATTAAAATCTTGTCCTCAGCATTGCTTACTAATCAAAATCTTCTTGATAACTGAACATGTTGTGTGTTTGTATTTGTGTCTGTGAAAGGAGAAAGATGAACAGTGGAAAAGCCATGTGGCCGAGCTGGCGGTCCAACGCAAGGCCATCCGTGCAAAACTAGACAGACTACAAGAATTTAGGGTGAGGTTTGACTGGACACACATCCTGATACACCAACACACATATATAGAAGCCCTACTATTGTTCCCAGGTACAGCTGTGAGGCCCAAAAGCAGTATGACTGAATGTGGCCAGATGTTGAATGTATCTAATGCGAAGTATGCTAACCAATACCATACCTGCCTGACTCACAGCAATGGACAAGGGCAGATTACATCTACAGACACCAAAAAATGCACATGAAAGTTTCATATCATATTATTCAAATTCCAAGTTTTAAAAAGAAACATTATTGCAGCACATTGACTAAAAGAGAAAATGGTTCATGGAAGCTGACATACCACAAGACAAACCATCAAGTTTAGGAAGTTCACTTACAGTATATCTTCATTAATCATCACAGACATTAATGCATCTCTGTTTAATTTCCAGGATTTTCAGAAAAAAGTTGTGCTTCAGGATTTGGGTCTGGATCCAGGTTCTGACAATGAATCCGTCAAGCACTTTCTGATGAGGCTGTAACTGTGTTTACTAGTAAATAATAAAACTATTAAACTCCAACTGAAACATTTAAAGGCCATCCAAGATGTAGATGAGTTTATTTCTTCATCAGAACAGATTTTGAGGAATTTAGCAGTGCATTACTTGCTCAAGGGATCCTCTGCAGTGAATGCAAGTGATGTAGGATATTTTTCCAAATTTGTACAGATGAAGAAATACATCTACATCCCATCTACATCTTGGATGGCCTTTCAAGGAAATTCATTTTTGGGTGAACTATCCCTTTAACATGCTATCAAAGCCATAAATGATATATATTGTGATGCAGTGATCATATATCTTTAGAACATGTGTTAAAGGTGGGGTAAGAGATTTTAAAAAAATGCTTTAGAAAACTGACTCGGGCCGACTAGCAAAACAAACTTATAGCCAATCAGCAATAAGGGGCGTGTCCACCCGTGATGGGGGAGAGAGCGTTTCAGTGCCTAGGGACGGCATTAGAGAGCTGAACGACCAGAAAGAAAGAGAGGCGGCTTAAAACACAAAAAAGAAGAGAAAACAGCTGCGGAACAAAAGAAAGGGTTAAGGCAAGAAGTAGGACCGTGTAATATCGGATCAGCTTTCCAGCACGTGAGAGAGAAAATCAAGGAGCGGAAGGCCTGCGATTCGTGACGCCAAGGTTGCTTTGTTTTTTCTTGATAGGTGAGTGCCGTGTCTGCGCAGTCAAGCAGCTAAAGTTGTTAGGACACTGGACACGACAAAGGGATCCGTTGAAATCATTGAAAGTTGTGTCAAACACATAAATAGAACGCCAGCATCAGTTTTTGGGGATTGTTCGTGCGGTTGCGACCGGAGCATCAGTGTAGGACCATAGATAGTATAATTATTCTATGGTGTAGACAGCATCACTGAATAATGCGGTTCCAAGTTATCGTGCACGCAGCGCCACTTGCATCCGGGTAGACACGGTGTAACATTGGTTTTGCTTTGCTTCACAGAACTAAGGTGCTGGGTTGCGTCAGTTTATTTGGGGGCGGAGGCAATATAGGGGTGTGATTCTTTTTGGTAGGGGCGTGTTTGTTTTGGTGATTTCAGATGTCAACATTGGCTACCAGAAATCACTTACCCCACCTTTAATATTTAAACCTGAAGCAAAAAGTATGTAAAAATAAAGAGTGAAACGTATCATCTCTCTTAAAGGCACTAACTGGAGTGAGTTAGAATAGAGTGAGTTATGGCTGATTCAGTGTTCAAAATGGTTAAATAACAAACTCGCTGATTCTCTATGGCAAATAAATCACAGCTAACAATGTAATGTGTGTCACATGTCCAATGTTTCACTGTAATATTGCAGCAGATGAGTATAAGTAGACAATAAATCGCATGACTCTGTGGCGAGGAGAGAGACCTGAGGTAAAGAGCAAGACAAACAGACGAGCTCAGATTCAAAAGAGAACAAGAACCAATTAATTCTCATGCCTCTCAATGTCTTTTATGCATCTTTGTTGATCTCCAGCACAAAAGGAGAATGCAAAAGAAACAGGTGGTTCCAGTGGTACAAGTCTAGCATTAAGGCCGACCAGCAGAATCGTGTTACAGCATGTCTGACCCTTGAGGGCAGGAAAATGCCACATTCAGTCTCCAGTGTCACACATCCTCGCATCCCAGAATTCCCTTCTGCACGCCGCAGCTCTACATCACCTCAATGTACTCTGCTGTGTTTATTTCATTACAGGCACACTGAGTATGTGAAACTGGGCTGGACAGCTTTGATTCATCATGCACTGCAAAACATGCTGGAGTCTTTTCCAAAACAAGCGCTCCAGTAAATAGTTCTAGGCAATTCATCCCACCATACTGCAGCATTCCAACTGAAATGAAACATTCATTCAAAAGTAATTTTCCCTTTTGCATTCCCTGCCAGCTTTACCACCCATCCACCTCTCTAAACTCCAATTAATTTAGCACATTAAATGTTTCTAAGCAATTTGGCTCATTCAGCACACATTTTGAGCCTTTCTGGTCTGTGACCCTTCATGATCATACCTATAAAAGCTATACAAAGCATAGAACTAGGGCTATGTTCAGAACAGCATAATATCATACTGCTATATATATCTGCAGTATATACAGTATGTACTGTGCACATTATGCTAATATTCAGTATGCATGGAATACCTGTAGTCCTACTTAGTTTGCAAAATATTTTGCCACAGAACATTGACCTTCCTGGTAATGAAAGTGCATTGATGCACTGCAGTGTGGGAATAAGTAACATTATTTGATCTCCCAATAGATTTTACACAAATGAATTAAAAATAAAAATGCATGCACTTAAAATCTTGTAATTCAATGTAAGAAAAAAGAATGAAAATAAAAAAGAAGAAGAATATATATACATCTTTATTAATTTATTGCAGAGCCTGGTAAGTCCTTTACATGCATTCACATCATTCACTAGATGCACAAGCTGATAGGCCTCTGCTGCTGATTCTGCAGCCAATGAGATTGCTTGTTCTCAAATTTGAATAGTCTGGTTCAGTGTTTGCTGAAAGCTGGTCCTGCTGCAGCCACTATCAGGGATCTTCTGAAATTCAGCACCTCAAGATAAGTGAACTTACCTTTTATATTCTTAAGTACAAAACATGCTGTGTGGTCTGCATTTGTCAGTTCCTAAATGCAGCAACCAAACACAAGGTCTAAATCATGTTTGATGTTTAACGAGTTGTGTATGTGATGCAAGGAGTGAATAATAAGGAATATAAGCAAAGCTAGCACATGAATATGCATTTTAAAACAATAACAACAGCAGCAGAAAGCAGTAACACAATCAAGCATTACTTGCATGAGAACGAATTTTAAGTGAAAATAGGTATTATCAATTAGCTAGCAGGAGAAAGCAACAAGATTTATGCAGCACAAATCTGTATGTATTCGCATACACTGTAAAAAATTATGTGTTAAGTAAGTCATGGCAACCTTTGTTTTTACATGACTTTTAACTCATAAAAATAAGTAGAGCAATTTCAGCTTTTCTAGAAGTTACTGTATGAGATTCAACTTGATTTTTTTAAGTCTGTTTAATTTGAAGTGACTTAAACAGCCAAGTTGATTATATTAAAAAATTCAAGGAACTTAAAGTTAAGTTGAAATGGGTGGAAAATTGTGTTTATTTTTATTTATTTATTTTACAGTATAGTGGCATTTTATTTTTATTTTGCATGCAAGGTTACCCTCTCCAGTAAGTGAATTATGCTGATATTATGTACAGTTGTGGTCAAAAGTTTACATACACCTTACAGAATCTGCTAAATGTTTCAAACGGTCACTGATCCTCCAGAAAGAAAAATGATGCACTAAGAACCAGGAGGTGAAAACTTTTTGAATTTGAATATCAGGGTAAAATAAACTTAATTTGTCTTCTGGGAAACAGGTAATCTTCTGTAGCTTCTGAAGGGCAGTACTAAATGAAAAAATATGATATTTAGGCAAAATAAGAAGAATGTTCACATATTCATTCTGTTCAAACGTTTACACCCCTGGCTCTTAATGCCTTGTGTTTCCTTCTGTGAGCGTTTTAACTTTTTGTAATAGTTGCGTATGAGTCCCTCAGTTGTCCTCAGTGTGAAAAGATGGATCTCAAAATCATACAGTTATTGCTGGAAAGGGTTAAAATACGCAAAAGATGCTGGAATACCAAAGAATTTGTGAGACCTGAAGGATGTTCAGGACCAACAAGGGACTCATGGGAAAACACAACAAAAAAATAAAAAAATAATCAATTGGGTAAACCACCACACAGTATTACGAACAAACATATGTAAACTTGAATGGGGTAATTTTTAGAAATTCAATATTAGTTCTATTGTGGACTATATGTAAAAAACTTTATGTGAAATATCTTATTCAGTCTGTACTAAAATAAAACAGATTCTGTAAGGTGTATGTAAACTTTTGACCACAACGGTCTGTAGGGTGTGCATACAGTGTATATATCTATATATATTATATATATATAATATCTTATATATAATGCAGTATTAACCTGGTCACGATATGGAATATGATCATGTCATGTGACAGCAATGTTCCACTGTTTGAAATGATTATAGTTGTATACTGTCCTGTTTTTGAAAAACTGTACTTACGGTATTTCATAAGCTAGTAATAGCAAGCTAGTATTCCATTCTGAACACCGCCTAAGACTGAGAAAAGAAGAAAGACAGTAAATGAATGGCTATCAGTCACACATCGGGTCATCTAAAGGTTTAGTCGAGTTGAATATGGAAATGTGCCATTGGCAGAGCTTCCGTGGAAAGGCACAATGGTGCGATCTTCAAGTGTAGCTAACACCTGAAACCATGTGAAAGCCTGCTGTGTAACGACTCCAGATAAAAGTCAGTGCTTTAGGCCATTTAAGAGAAGTGAACCTGAATGAAACCCCCGGTGCCTCTTTTCTGCTTTTAGACACTGTGTTATGTTAAACTACTGTATAAACTATCTAAATATAAAGTCTTGAAATGTAAAAATATGCACCCTGCACAAAAATTGCATGTTGTAAATTGTACAAGAAAACACAATATAACAACAATGGAAATGTGCATACAAATAATAATTAATAATGCATTTTGGAAGCATGAAATTTGTGTACTCTGATAGTTTAGTGAAGCTTATCAAAATCCTTCTTGCATTAACAATGCATTGACTCCAGCATTTTAAATGGTCGCCCGGTGCGTCATCTCACCCTAGGAAGGAACTCCCTGTGGGAGAGAGAGATTCAGGTTTGTGTCAGGGATCTCATTCCAGGTCCTTTGCTCATCTGCATGTGCAGATGTTTAATTCACAAACCAGAATCTCTGACATCAACTCCCAGCACAGCGTGTCTTCAACTAGAATGAGAATAAATTGCAGTCCATCACAACAGCAATATCACTGATGTAACTAATACTAGCTTATACTACTCCATGTAGGCAGATGTTATGCCTAACCAAGATGAAGAACACTTGCTTACCAATATGTAAGACAGTACAAATCCAGGTAAATCTGTTCCTGCAATTGTATTGTTGTGTGTGATGAAGAAAGGCTTTGGAGAAGATTACGTAAAAATTAGACATTTCCGGCCCGCATCTTGCAGCAGGTTGGATTGTGATTGTGCAAGAGGACTATGGTGTTTTCTGAGGACACTTGAAAACCCTTCTTAAACCTTACACAAGAATCTGATATTTTCACCAGTTTAATTCATTTATGAAGCCAAGAGTATTACATCAACTTTGAATGTTATTCATAATCTGATATTTGTACAAAGAGTACAGTGCCAATGGATGTTGGTTAAAAGCCTTATTTGTTTATTTTATTTTTATTTTTTTGGCCAGTTTACCTTTGGTTAGTATGTCTCTGTCTGTTGTTTGTTCAGTTTTGAGCATACAGCATATGTTATGGTAACACTATACAAAAACATTAGTTAATGCATCATCTAATATTTACTAACAATGAGCAATTTGATACTGTATTTATTTATCTTTTTTTATTAATTATTCATTCAATTATTCCATTATTAATGTTAGCAGGACTATTAAATAATATAACTTTATAATATTTATAACTTTTGATTTTAATGTATTAGTAAATATTGAAATAAACATGAACTATTTTTAATTATTGTTTCTATTTTTAATTGTTGTTTCATGTTAACTAATGTAGTGAACTAGTGGAAACTTTTGTACACTATTATCATTGTAAACTATCATCATAAGTAAAGTAAAGTAAAGCCTGATTTTGCAACAAATATAGATTTTTTATATTGATAGTTATATCAGACAAAATGTTTGTCATTGTTACATAAAAATTTTAGGTAGTATAATACATTTAATTTTCCTCGTTATAAAAGGCAGAGTATAGATTATATACTGTAAGTATTATTAAAAATATTTTTAAACAATAAAAAAGTACTTTTGAACATATGCTTATATACGTATGTTTAAGTGATCAGTCGTATCAGTAACCTATTAAAAGCTGATAATTAGAAACTTGTGGAATAAAGTAATAATTTCTAACAGCAAATAAAGAATTAAAAAAATTGCATTGCTTTTTTTTTTTTTTGCCTAATGTTGCATCCACAAGTGTCGGTTGTCAAATCTCATATATCAACCAGTGCAATATAAAATGCCTCTTCATATCAACAGTACAGCGACTTATATCACCTCTGAAGAGGCCAAAGAGGGTGACAAAACTATAAAGCACATAGAACAGACTTCATGGTATCTGCCAAGATTTTAATCCTCTCGAATTGTGTAGTCCAGAACCCAGGGATAAATCAAATGTGGTTCTGGGGCGAAAGCACACAAAGATCAAAATCCTGCCCTAGTAAAACAGAAAAAGCAAACAGAGGAGCAGCGTCTACTGGGTAAAGCTAGCTTTGTTAAGCTTGTGTGGCAATCATCAGGGTATTACAGTCTAACAAACAACCTGCGCAGTTGCTAGAAGTCGAAAACTCAAGTGAATTGACCCCGTGGGACTCGTAGTACAATGCCTCGAGGGCAAGAAAGAAAATCCACTTGCGCATAATTGGTAATAAATATTTATTCTTCTTGCATGAGTATTAAGTCCTATGAGGCATAGTGAATGATGACTTGATGGCCAGATGTTGGCACACAACATCCATCCATGATTCCTCGCTGGATGACAGTAACCCCCACTCAACCTTCCCACACCGGTGACGGCAAATTCATGTGAGGATTATATTTGACATGGCACAAAAAGACCAGCTGCTCCACAATCATAAATACAGCGAATGCTGTGCGATCTGAATCTACAGCCCTGCATTTTATCACAAGGAGGCATAGCATAAATATATGGATTGACAAATGTGAGTTTAATTACATATTGCCTTAATGTGTAACATTACGGACTATTTTGTCATTAAAAAGACAAAATGCCACATGTTTCACAGAATACGTCGCAGTACCACATTGAAATTGTGTTCCTTGCACCTTAATTTACTAACACACAGGGACGCGGGAAGTAGGGGTGCTGAGGGGGCTGCAGCACCCCCTGTTTTCACATGGTTGCAAATGCAACGCCAGGTTTGTTCACTTAAATTTATTCAGTTTTAGCATTTAATAATTAATTTGTAATGATCTCTGAAATGTAAATTGTAAGTGGGCTATAATAAACCCATGTTTATCTTTATAAACATGATTAATTTTACTTGTGATGTTTTCTATATGGGATGATTAGCCTAATCCTCATGAACACGTGACGCTAGCGCGTGGTATCAGACATGAACTGTACAGAATGCGAACAAGATTAACTTTAATACAAGGAGATAATGGCGCAAAAGCGAATTTCAGATTTTTTAAAATGCCCATCCCAGCAAAAACTTTCCAAATCTTGCCTCTCCCGGCAGTGTGACAGACTTTGTTAGCTAGGGCCGCATAGGGCATGTAATGTAAGAACTCTTGCTCGCCCAACATTCCTCCCTATTTTTTCCTCACTTCCTACTTCCGTACATAATCACCGTGCCTCCAACTATCCTCAAACCATGTCACCCCACTCACACGTTATCCCCCCAAACATCTTCCCGCTCCCCTGCTAACATCATAGTCTTTGTTAACCCATATTGATGAGAACGAATACAGCCTACAGTGACGCTGTTACCTGAGAATATGAAAGATCACTTGCCATTTAATGCTACATCTTGTGGACAATGTGCAAAGCAGTTTACATTTGGACAGCATGTACAGATTGTGCAACATCACCAAATGTGTGCTGCTCTTTACGAGTTTGTGCCGACAAACATCCTCGCTCGAGAGCAGATCATGGAGAAAAAATGTGCATTTGAGAGGATCCCGCTCGTTCTTCCTGTGAACGCCAGTGCATGTGGAATGATTGCATCTGCAAGCGGTCCTACTGAAGCTCAAGTTTGTGTGCAGACGTGCCTCAAAATGGTATAGGAACATCTGAGGGTTTAAAAACCAGATGTGGAGCCTGCAAGACAGACATTCAGACTACAGTTCAGTGACCAAAAGGAGTGACCCCTCATTCTCTGGTACAAAAAAAACAGGAACATAGGATCGAGGTCACCTGATTCCCAAAACTCAGAGCCTCAAACTTCAGCAAATCCTCAAAATCCAGCACTCAGGCACTGTGAAATGCACTCCAGACTCATCTTCTCTCGCCCGACTTCCCTCACACGGCTGTGTGTTGGGTTATGTTGCTTTGGGGAGACATGGACATCTGGCGGGTGAACTGGCTGAAGCTTGCCGCTCGGGGTCGGGTGCGAGGAGCTGTGGAGGCCGGGGACGTAGCGGGAGGGACCGGCTCGGGTTGGGTTTGCTGAAGAGGCAGCGAGGTCTGATCCGACACCTGCTGCTCCTTCTGCTGTTCTTGTATCAGATCTCTAGAGAACAAGCTCTGGATCAACTGCAACTTCTCCTTTTCTTCATTCAGGAAGACATCCACCAGAAGAGTCTTCTCCTTCTTCAGCTGCTCGCTGATGTTTTTGGGCACGTCCGGGATCACCCAGGCCACCAGCATGCTCATGGTTATTACCAGGTTCTGGAGGAGTGGGAGATGTATAACTACACATATATTCACATTTGCTTGAATGGGTGGGGCGCAGGAGATAATATACATCAGTGGTTGTGATGAAAACATATATCTTTCCATTCAATAGATGGAGGATATTTTACACACCAGGTAGCATTTCAGTTATTGGTGCTCTGCCAGTGACATCTATACATACAATTTCTGATCATGAGACTCAAATAGAAGAATATATTGTATGCAATCCACAGTTCAAAAGTTTAGGGTCAGCAAGATTTTTTCATCTCTTATGCTCACTAGGTCTGCAATTATTTGACCAAAAATAGATACATTTTCAAATATTATTACAATTTAAATTAACTGTTTTATATTTGAATATATTTTAAAATGTAATTTATTTCTGTGATGCAAAGCAGAATTTTCAGCAGAAATCATGTTAATATGCTGATTTGCTGCTCAAGAAACATTTCTTATTATTTATCAATGTTGAAAACTGTTGTGCTGCTTAATATTTTTGTGGAAACCGTGGTGTATTTTTTCCGGATTTTTGTTAGAAATATAAGTGATCAATTTAATGCATCCTTGCTAAATAAAAGTATAATTTTGCTAACCCCCAAACTTTTGAACAGTATGTCTTTTGAAGCCACATGTAAGCTTTGTGTGAGGAAAATACTAAATTTAAGAATAGTATATTCATTGAAAACCACATTTTTCTTGTTCTTTTTAAGAGCTTCACTGCCATGATCACTATGAACTGTCATTCTGGAACGACATTTAATTTTTCGAGTGAACTATTACTTTAACTCTTTGGTTTGCTGTTTAATTACATTTCAATATAATTAGTTTCCACCCACAGCTGCTGACAGCAGGACTTTTCTACTGAGTTACAGCAATTATTCTGACCAGCATAAAGACTATTAATCCAAAAGTGCGAAGACTGCATTATTTATATGTGGTTGAAGCTCCCACGTTGCTGAGGTAGCTATTGTGTGGCTTTTTCATTTGTTTGGCTTAGACTGAAGAAGGATGAACATTTATGTTCCTCCATTCATAGTCCCTTTCTGGTGTTCATTAGGAGTAAAACTATTTTATTTTAGGCTTTTAGATTGGGGGTAATGGTAAAATAAGTAGCTTGTACCTGAAACAATATGACGAAACCTAACCGAGCCGCAAGAACCGACCAATACTGTTTGGAGAACTGGTAAGGCTCAGTTGACCATGGTGGTTCTCTGTAGTCCTTGTACCTAAAATGAACAAAAGAACAGACATCCCAAGTTATTTAAGGCCATTTCATCTCAGTGAGGATCCATTTGCTGATTGGCAATAAAAATAAACAGAAAATTTAAAACACATGCTTCTAGCAAGGCTACAAAGGGCAAAACAACACAACAACATTATTAATCATGATGAGGACATTTAAAGTGCAAAAGAAGGAATTGCATCTTTGTTGTTTAACTTAACAACTACTTTGTAGATTTATTTCCTGTTGGGATGCAGTGAAGTCATTCTGTAATTAAGGGTACATTTCAAACCTGGAAAAACAATATGCTTTCTCAATAAAACAACTATTGGTTTCAGTTGATTTATTTTATCAGTGTAATGTATCTCCTAGTTGCAAGGCTTAATCATTAAACACCATTCTGTTATTACAAAGAAAAATATGTTTTCCCTGATGGTGAGTTTGTCAGCTATGTTACGGACATACTGTGTGTGTTGGCAGGTAACATAGTTGAGAATTTCACCATTTTAACTCGTAATTTCAATGGCAGGCTTGATCAGGTTAAATTCTAATTTGAATATTTATTTGAATTAAAAATACTGCAAACCATAACAATGTACCCAATGAACAATTAATATACTCCATGTCATGACAATATTGGAGATCAAATATAGAAAGAAAACAAAATACCATAATGTGTTCAAAATGTCACAGAAGAAAATAATTTCACATGATGCTGGTCACATGGTTTTGAGAGATTTTTTTTTTCTTCTTTCATTTTCAGAGGGGTTGTTTGGTATGGAAGCGCATTTCCGCCAGATTATAGAAATAAATTTAATGTAGATAATCTTGACTTTAACATTTTTTATTCATTATTTTGAACTTGTCAATTCAAAAAGCGGTCATTGCAACAACTAATTTAAGGGGCATAAAGGCAATTTCAAGAAAACTGAAGAACACAAAATATATGTGTGAGATATTATGGATTAAATATACAATATTTCTGAAGAAAATTGTTAGAAAAAAACAGAATTATCATCAATGGACATGAAATATAACTAAAATATAGAACGGTCATTCAGTTGTAGTAGGAGGCGGCAATCTTGGTCATGATGATTGAAAACTGAGCATATTTTGATTATATCTTGCAGGCTTAATTCATTAGACCAGGCTATTCCCAGAAGTTTTGATTTCCTCTATTGAATAACGAAAAGTAAACTCTGAGTCTTTAATAACCCACTAAGGACATTGATTTCATGGCCATATACAGTAATCTACGTGGAATGTGTTAGGCTGGTTTTGATTTCTTCAGACAGTCAGATATCTTCATCTGAAGACATGGTCTCTGGGGTGAAGTCCTTGTTTGGTTCTACAAGTCCAGAAAGGGCAAATATGGTGCAGTAAAAACATGGGCTTGATTTGTTCCATGACCCTATTTTAGAACACTGACAAGCTTGCTCTCTTGCTCCCTCTCCATATATCTGTCTTCTTAACAAACACTCTGAGGGTCAAAGGAACCCAGACATCAGAATGCCACTTCTCTTTGGTCCAAGTAGCTACAAACGAGCGTAATCTCGATCTCAACTGCTTGGAGCAGAAAAAGCAGACAGGTTCTGATAAAAGCACTTTTCTTGACATGCTTCTGATCTGTGTTGTGAAGGCCACCCGAGATAATCAAAGCAGTGGTGAGATCTCACACTTCAGGGTGATGGAGTCTATGGAGAAATAATTATTTCCAGAGAACTGATGAACACAATTACTATCACTATCAACACAAGCAAACAGCACTGCTTCATTAGAAAACAATTTTTCACAATAAGGCGGTTTACAAAACTACTTAGGCCCACACAGGACCTGTGCATGTTCTTCCACATTTTCTGTTCTGATTTTGAAGGAAAATCCACAGAATTCTGTGGAACGGTTTAGGATTTTGTAAAACACATTATGAGTTATAGCTATATCTAAAAAGGGTGGGAGTTGTTGCGAATGACAGTCAGATTCTGCAGAAGTCTATTCACTACCAAGCCCATAAGGAATCTGTGAGAGTGCAGTAGATTTCCAAAGAATCGTATGCGTGTCTGTTTGTTAAATATTTTGGCTAATTTGAGCTTTCAATTAAAGAACTGGTGAGCTACCCTTTCTATGTGGTCCAGTTCTTTGTAATTTACCGTTGAACTAAATATGCTGAACTGGATAGGCTGGTTGAATGTTTATGACTGTAAAAATGTAAAAGAACCATTTGTTTTGCCCTCCTATCAGAGTTTTCCACATGCAGGTGTGGAAAAATCTGATGAAGAATACATGCAATCTCACCAGACGCCGTCCAAGAGGATCAGTATGTTCAGACCATAATAGCTTCGACTCATGTTTATTTCAGACATGATTTAAAAGGAGCAAACGACGGGTCCTATGGTTGTTTACGGCCTGTGTGCTGTCCTGCCAAGAACACTTTTGATGTGAACAATCAGTTTGCTTACAACTATTCAGTTTTGAACTAAATTTCCAAGTTGCATGTTTTATCAAAGCAATAGGCAGCTGTGCATCACAGTCATTTTACCACAGGAAAGGGATGTTCAATAAATTGTTTGATTTATTATTGCTAGTAATATAATACATTTTTCCAACCTGCAGAATGTAACGTCTTTGCCGAGACTGGAGATGGAAGGCACAGTTCCAGGTTTAAAGTTGCTGACATTAAAGTAAGAGAGCGTGTGGTTGATGAAGCCATGCATGGTCCCTGTCTCGCTGTACATGTACTGGTAGACCAAGCGAGGGATGAAATCTGACGTGAAGGAGATGACAAAGGCCTGAAATGATCAAATAACAGGTAAAAGATCAAAATATGTAATACAAAATGTAAAAGCAAGATGTAGAACTTTTGCTAAAACTATTTAAATACATTTTTGTTAAAATGTAAAAAAAAAAAAAAAGTAATTTATATTATTTTAGCTAGTTGCTAAAGCAACAGTTCTCATTTTAATTTAGTTTAGCTTGATGTACAAAAAATAATTAATAAAAACTATATAGACATTTTAAAAATAACTAATAAAAATGACAAAAGCACACAAGAAAATTACTAAAACTTTAACTAAAATTAAAACAAAAATTGAAAATATAAAAAAAGAATTACAACTATTAATTAAAACTATAATGATACTAAGCTATAATAAACACTCATCCAGACCACTAAGGAACACATATAACTCAAGGTAATCTTCATGCAGAGTGGTGCCATTGATAATATGTGGCATTTAATTGGATTGGAGAGGTCATTTATAGCTGTAACATTAAGCGAATACTTGATTTCCAAAAGAACAACACAGCTGGAGTCAATCAGATGTCGGGCTTCTGAGTAAATGTGGCTTTCTTAATGTAAGTTCAGAGAGAAGCTGAAGGATCTTTACCATAAGGCTTACTGGAATGCTCTTCTCATATTGGGAACATCACATCTATTAAAATACATCTGCTAGAGGTTTATCATTC
Organism: Sinocyclocheilus anophthalmus; assembly: GCA_018155175.1. Taxonomy (NCBI): domain Eukaryota; kingdom Metazoa; phylum Chordata; class Actinopteri; order Cypriniformes; family Cyprinidae; genus Sinocyclocheilus; species Sinocyclocheilus anophthalmus. Next base: position 91,782 of record JADLZN010006552.1, on the reverse strand, counting down.
AATTTTAAGTAGGAGAGACATGCATGAAGCAAACCGTACAGGTGAAAGAACATCTGTACAGTGCTAGAACAGGCATACATTTATTTCTTCCATGAATAATGTGAACCCAAGCTTCTTAGAATCTTGTAAGTCTTATGAAAACAATAAGAGGATCTCTTTAACAGTGACGCACCCTGGGGTCTTTATGGATACCTCTACACATGATTAACTTTCCATAAAGAGGACTTATATGACTAGCATGTGGTAAGCAGCAGAGATATATTACAGAAACTTACATTGATGATGACCGAGAACTTTCCCAAACCACTCAAGATGTTGTACCAAATACCTGTGTGAGGAAACATTTCAATTCAGAGGTTAAATTAGTAGACCCCGAGTCTGATTAAGAATCCAAGTGAATAGTTGTAGTATAAAAATTAATACAAGGTTTTCACCGATATCTTTGGCCCTAATGGCATCTGGCCTGCGAAGCTCCGTGACAAACTTCTTGGCGTCGAGGCGGATCTCGATGACATTGTTTAAGAGAGCGAAAAGCGGAGCCAGTGGGAATGAGGCCACAAAGAGTGACACGAAACCAAACTGAATGACTGCAGAATGGAAAACAAGCAAACATGTAGGTTACATGCTGAGACATTTGGATTACAAATTGGAGTTTGATTGATAGAGCTATAAGACTGCTGTCTATTACCAGACATTAAGGATTAAATATTGATTTTATACAGCCATTCAACAGTTTGGGGTTGGTAATATTTCTTAATGTTTTTGAAGTCTTTTATGTTCACCAATGCTTACAAAAATACAGTAAAAATTGTGAAATATCATTACAATTTAAAATAACTGTTTTCTATTGGAATATATTTTAAAATGTAATTTATTCCTGTGATGCCAAGCTGAATTTTCAGCATCATTACTCCAGTCTTCAGTGTTGCATGATCCTTCAGAAATCATTCTAATATGTAGATTTGCTACTCAAGAAACATTTCTGACTATTATCATTGTTGAAAACAGTTATTTTTACTTTTTTTGTCAGGATTCTTTGATGAATAGAAATTTGAAGAACAGCATTTATTTGAAACAGACTTTTTTATTTTAACAATATAAAAGTCTTTACTGTCACTTTTTCTCAATTAAATGCATTTTTGCTAAATAAAAGTTACTTACGGACCCCAAACTTTTGAACTGTAGTGTTGCTGAAAATAAATATAAATTAATTAATAAAAATAGACTTATACAGTGTATGTGTTCACATATAGATCAAATAACATCTTAAGAAAGTTCCACAAATCATAGTAACAATGGAAATACCACTACTTATTTGATGTGGTGATTTTCTAGGAACAGACTGTGTCTTTCTACAGTAACTTGACATTACCAGCACGGGTGTCAAGCACAAAGCTGATTATTTGTCAATCAACAAAACATGGAACATAAGCCTTGTGGGAAACTGCATTTCCTTCTTTGGCTTGATTGACACATGGCCTTTTTTCCTGTGCAACATGCAAACAATGGCTTCTAGAGTGATCAGGCTGTTTCCTACATAAACGAGTGGGTCTCATTCCCCTGCTCTCACTGAGAATATCTTTCACAGTGTGTAGGTGGTGATCTCCCTCCAGTGTTATTACTTAAGGACTTGAGTTCATCTTCAGTTTCTCCCCAATCGTTTCTTTGATTCGAAGAGTCTCATAAGTGTTTCTTGTATGAAGAACATGAAAAACTAGAAAATCTGTTTTACTTGGAAGTGGATTAAAGCATCCATACATTTTCAAGAAAAGACTAAGGCGCAGGTTTTCTCACGCACAGGTCTCTGATAGACAGTTGTGCAACTCGCCTGCACTTCAGGGACTAAACCAGCCCACATCAAACCACTCAATCAACAATTACGATCAGGAACCATAATAAACTCCACAGATCATATAATTACAGAATAAAGCTCTTGTTGTGTACCTGCATTAAATTTTATATAGCAAAACATTTTATTTTTTTTTAAATCTACAGTATTTACAACAGAGCTGTTTCGAACAAAGCTGTTTCGAGTCAAGTTGAAAGAAACTTTTTGTTGCAAACGTGTCAGGAAACATCAGTCGGCGTCTTAGCTCTCAGCATAATTGGGTTGTATAAATATAGGATGAATAATAGTAACTCAAGTTTGCATTGGTGTTCAGATGTTTAACTTTGCTGTTTACCCACTAGGCTTTCAGATCTTTTACAGACGCCTTCATGCCAACTTACATAAACACTCAGTCAGTTGTGTATCACCTTAAGCCACATGCTAGCGAATGTAGGCCCTTCCCGATTGTAAACACAGCTGTGAAACAAATGCTTGGGCTACTGGCCCAATTCACATGTTCATTCATAATTCTGACCATTAAAATGGTCACAAACTGGGCGTGTCAAATCCAGAGACCTGTGCATTCCTCCAACAACAAATCCTGCGGTTCTCGCCGAAGGGGATGAATTAGATTAACTAGATGTTTTCTCACAGCACTTCACCCTGAGGACGCTTTACTTTTGCTTTTGCACCGAGTGGAGTGTCACTCACTCATCTCCATGTATTCAGGTGTGAGTCCGTCAAAAGGCTCCAGGTCGTAGTCCAGGTGCCACTGCTGACGGCGACCCGGCTGCTCCACAATCTCCTTGGGCGCCCGCTCTTTGTCCTTGAGTGTGCGGCACAGCTTCTTCAGCTTTCTAAAGCGGGAAGTGAGAGGGAGAAAGAGAGCAGAGACAGAATGTAAATACACAAACCGTTGCTATAAACTTGACCTTGCAGCTAAAATGACCCAGATTTGATAGTGAGTCAAGTGTCAGGTTTGCTTCTAAGAACGGCATATGAATTTTATGCAGACATATTGTGTGCTTTGTTTATATTTACATAAATATTACTATTGCTTATACTGTACATAGAGTTGGCGATTTTGCAAATGCAGAACACCTGCACTTTCTGTATTCATTTTAAGCTCGTATAAGTATAGAGTAATTTAGATTCTTACTATTATGCTAAAATATAAATATATATTATATTTATATATTCATAATTCTATATTTAGAATGATATAATTAAATAAATAAGAATATATATATATATATATATATATATATATATTAATAAATTGTATTAAATATGCATGAAAGCTACATATACACATTCTAACATCATGGCAGTGATTTTTGCCCAGGCAAACACCATTCATTTGCTTCAGGAAATTGTTCTTCTAACATCATATTAAACTCGCTTTTGGTTGCTGAGCTTTAACTTAATTTAAATTCCTTTGTGTGATTCAGTTCAGTGATCTGGCATGAGAATGAACTTCCAATGGCATGAATCTTGGCTAGAAGTTCCATGATCTATTGGTATAACCACACGCAGGTGCGTACAGGAGACAGACCGATACGTCTGATATACACATACACGGAAGGACTCTCTGGAAATCTCATTATTGTACACATCTGTTCACTCTGTTTTGGATTTTCCTTCAAACCGCACAGACACAAAACTGTCTGTTCCAGCCTGGTTACATGAAAAAGACTCAAATCAAACAGAATGCAAAACTCTACAGCAAATATTTTGATTAGTCAAGCAATAAAGAGCCTATTAAATCTCTCAATTCAATGCTAAAACAGACAGACAGCTTGACTAGAGGTTCTACATGTGTCTGTTATAACTCAAAAACAACCGACAATACCTAAAAGAGCCAGTGGAGATCACTGGACCTTAAGTGTTTGGAGTTATTCCACATTTAAAGACAAACCTCTCATAAACTTCTCATTAAGCAGTCTGGGATTTCAAAGGCACAAAAGAATGGTTGCTTACATGAGTGAGTTTCGAAAATTAGGAAAATAAACTAAGGACCCATGTTGTAAAATTCAAAAGCTCAATGTAACAGGATATATATACGTAACCATAAAAGCATGCCAGCAAACATGTTAATTACCACCATGCAATCACGATCACAACATAATTTTGATCCAATTTAACTTGAGGTTTCATTCCAAGTCATTAAAACAGAATGTGCACAGACATCGCTCTAGGTTCAAGGCTTTGTGTTTGGAGCGTCCTCATCAGAAAAGCAAGTGCGAGAGCATGACAGCTTACGTTGGACTGGCCAAATATAGTGGACGAAATGGCCCGTGTGGTCCATCCGTCTATAGCCTATTAATGCTCCCAGTAAAACCCTCCAAATGCATCTGCTGCATTATTTAGTCTCCAAAACTACAGCCTTTTCCAGCACATTACTTTTTAATGCATACCTTTGTATCATAAGTGCTTTCCTCCATCCGTGACAAAGCTCTCATTTACCAGCTGCTGGAATGCATTTGCATTTGAGAATGCTCATAAAGTCACATGCAAACCCCTACTGGTGAACAACAACTTGTCAACGACAACTAAAACAAATTTTAAAACGATAGATCACCCAAAAATTTAAATTCTCTCATAATTTTTCACCCTCGAGCTTCTTTCTTTAGATGAGAAGATACTTTAAAGAATGTTGGTAACCAAACAGTTGTCGGTAGCCACTGACTTCCATAATATTTTTTTCCATACTATTGAAGACAATGACTACTGCCAATTGTTTGTTTACTGAAAAATGTAAGTTCTGTCAACATTTATTCACCCTTGAGTTTCTTCTGTTGAACACAAAAGAAGATACATGAACACAAATGTAGATACTTGTAGATACTTGTTAAAATATTGGTAATCAAACAATTGAGGGTAGCCGTTGACTTCCATAGTATTTTTTTCCATACTATAAAAGTCAATGGCAACCGTCAACTGTTCTTTTCACCCAAAAATGAAAATTCTGTCGTCATTTATTCACCATTAAGTTTCTTTCTTCTGTTGTACATAAAAGTAGATACTTTGAAAAATGTTGGTAACCAAACAGCTGACGGTATCCATTGATTTCCATAGTATTTTTTTCCATACTATGAAAGTCAATGGCAACCGTCAACTGTTTGATTACAAACATTCTTCAGAATATCTTCTTATGTGCTCAACAGAAGAAAGAAACTCATACAGGTTTGTAACAACTTGAGGGTGAGTAAATGACAGAATTTTCATTTTTGGGCGAACTCTGACTTTAAAAAGACACCCTTTTGAACGTATAAGGCTCTGTTTTTAGCATGCACATTAGTATGATATAGTATTATTGCATTGGTCTCTGGGGAGATTAGATTGGTTAAGTAGGTCAGGTCTCTGCGTGAGGGGGATATCGAGTCATTTTGACCTCCATCATGGTACGTTTGCACCAAAGTCCACTTTTGTGAGTATTTATAGAACTGAATGGGAGAATGGGTTTGACTTAGTTCTCGTCTCATGGGCCATATTGTTTTTTTGATTTGCATTCTTCAATGAACTACTTTTGCACTCTGATGTACAACTGGGAGATCGAAAGGTCATCTGCAATGACAACTTTGCGGAACATGTGAAAGACATGTTGGAGTGTTTTTACATGCTCACACATGGTTTACAACAAGAGGAAGAGCAAAAAAAGACAGAGCTACCATAAAGCACTAGTGATTTGGAGTAGCTGTCAATCAACTCAACAAGTTACTGTTGTAGCTCGTAAAAAGACGTTTTGGAGTTGCACTCTATGATTAAGCTGAGCAGCATGGAACAAAAGGCATTCCTTTTGAGTTCCTTAAGTGTTTCTGGCTAGCTGCACAAGTTCATTTAAATTGACCAAAATGCGTGACAAAGATGTGGAGATAAAACACTGAGTCATATGATGAATCATAAATTAAAGAGTTTATGTTTATCAGATAACTCACAACCAACTGAATGTGTCATTCATCAAAGCGATCCGTGTGGAAATGGATATAGAGAAAAAAAATGAACTGGTGTTCTTGTGAAGGACGAGGCTAAAAAGGGATTTCCACAAAACGGACAGTCCACGACTCATCCATTTCACCACCCAGGGGAAATCCTGTCCCAGATTTTTGCAGTCGTCTGCTCATGCATTAATGCATGCATGCCACACACACTAGGCACTTTGCTGCACAAATGGCACCTGTGATCATTTTTCTTTTTATATGCGCTGCAAGTACAGACTTTATTCCATGTATGCCATCAACATCAGTCACACATTTTAACCTGTTCATTAATGACATGATGCACAACTTGTGCAAACATGTGAAATGAGACAGGAATCCAGCTAATTAGAGTACAAGGAGAGGCGTGTCAAAAAAGTTTGCCTGAGTGCAAAAAGGAACTGAATAAAGGAAAAAAAGTCAGAAAGGAAATGGAGCAGAAAGTGTGAGCGAAGCCTACCTCACTATCCTGGGATTTCCTGGTCTATAAACCAACTTCGGCAAGAACAGTGTTTACCGTTTAACTGAAGGAATGATCTTTCTAAGGTTTCCAGATAGAGAAGCTATTGTGTTTAGTGGTAGAGCATGTTTTATGAGATCCACGAAGAGGAGTGGGAACTTACGGAATGCCGATCTCAAAGATGTTATTCTGAATAAGCTGCTTTCCCAACATGATGATACTGAGCTGGATACAGAGTTCAATTAGACAGCCACCAGGAGCACACTGGGAAGAAACGCAAAAGTTGTTTTGACAGTTGATGAGTAGGGTCGCAGGATTTGGGAGGAAAAAAACTAATTGCAATTTTTCTGATAAAAATACTGATTTAAAATGTTTTTATTTTTATCGTATTATTATTACTAACTACGAATATCAAAAAAAATAAGAAATTCCTATTAAATATTTTTTGCCGGACAAAAATAATGTATTAAATGACTGAAGTATTATACGAAAATCACAAAATTAAATTTTATATATATATATATATATATATATAATGACAAAAACAAAATTATAAAACATCAACTGTACTGTACTGTATAGTGAAAATTGTAAATATGGATTCAAAATATCAGTAAAAATGATCTCAATACTAAAATAACACTGATTAGTACAATTGTAAAATGACAATACTAATATTTTGGCAGTCTTAATTTCTTCATTTTCAAATTAAACTCAGTGTTTATTTTGGTGGGAAACTCTTTTGTTGACAAGAACACAGTGCTGTGCTTTCCTGTGCATAAATTCAATCAAATCTCAGCCTTTGCAGTAAGCCACAATGCGATTTTGGATTTATTTTGATTCGTCCTGCAGCCCTAATGTTGAACATGATGTTGTAGTGCTAACAAACATACAGGATGCAACAAAAGGTAAACCATACTCACCTCTTCCATACGGTAGTCATTGAAGACATAAACATAGTCACCGGGGTGGCCTGCAAACCTGTAAAAAATAAAAAAAAGACGAGTAAGGGTCACATGCCTAAAGGAAATGCCAAGGGTTCCATGCCTACCTTATTTGAAGCCAGATGTTTGTGCTGCAGTCAGACTTCACGTTCACCTTGCTAGAGGCTGAGTATGTGTGAGTTTGTGTGCTTTTCTCTTCCTGCAACAATTAACTATGGTGGATTTGAGTAATCCTATTTTGGGACTGAACCGGTCCACATACCTCCCTTTGAAGAAGGCCACATAGAAGATGGGTGCATAGGCATTCATGAACTTCAGGAGGAACGCCTTCAGAATCAGACGCTCCTCAAAGTTGGTTTCCGTTTTTGGGATCTCTGCAGACAAATGAATGAAATTATTTGGGATTTAAACAGATATGTTCTGGATAAACTGCACACCACTTTAAAAGCTTGTTGTTCTGACAAGTATAACAAACATGGGTGGCTTGGAAATTCTCCCAACATGTTTCTCTTTAGTAGCTTCAGTTCAGCAGGTTGAAGGTTGAGAAACAGAGCTTTTCAGAAGACCATATGGTTACATTTGGGATGGGATTACATGTTTTGTGGCGTTCCCTAAATCTTAATCTGCCACAACAGATTATAGACAGCGATTTTGGCAATACATTCACCATATTTCAATGCATTCATTACGATAAAAAAAAAATCCCAAATTCCAGTAAGTCTTGTAAAATATATTTAAAAAACATGAATTGGTGAGTTTGGAAGTAGGTTAAAGCATCAGGGTGAGTCAGGCTGCATGTGGTCAGACTTTAAGAGTGAAAATCAAAGAAGCACGGGAAAATCTATATCTTATTCACGAGATGATAACACATGCTTTATCCGTTTCCTTCCTTCCCTGCACATCCACAGAGACTCTCATTTATTAAAACGTCTCTTAAGGAAATCTTGGTGATGGCTAGCTGACAAGCTGCATTATCTCCAGCGTTCCTGGAGTGGCTCAATTAAAAATTCATGTCATGTGGGTGGGCAAAGAAGGGAAGAAGGACATCAGAAAGAAGGGAAGTTGACTATAAGTCATGATTTAGCAAAAAATAGTGAGGCATGTGGTAAAACCTCACCCAGTTCTGTGAGCCAGGCAGCCACCATGCCATAGATCTCATCCAGGATGAGGATGACCACCAGGTTGATAATGACAGCAGTGGCTGTGACTGTCACCCGTACGTTGGACTTGACCTCTGGATCCGGACTCATGGCCATTAGGGCGGAGATGGTGATGCGGTAGATGATGACACTGAAGACGGCAGAGCAAGTCACTCCAAACTACATGGAAAATGGAACACGTAGAAGTAGAAGAGAACTGAAATATGGACAAGCACAAAAACGTTGCACCAGACAGGAAGCCTAAGGCTTACCATGAACAGAATGGAGGAAATGTTGATTAAATATCCAGGCAGTCTGTCCCTCCATGTTAGCTTCTCATGTCCACTCTGTGAAGGGAGAACGACATTTAAGGTGACTAATATAAGTATGCATGCATGTGTTTCTGTTTTTCTAGGAGCTATGCCTTTTATTTAGCTTTTTTACCTCAGCTACTTTTATAGTGACTCAATAGTAGCCTATTGTGGAAATAATTTGACTGCCCACTTGTAAAAACATGAATCATTAAGGCCATTAAAACCTGGCCTTCCTCTAGAGTAGTCTCAGCCTCAGATGTCACGCCCATGGACTTCAGGAGTTTCAAAGTTGTCATCTGACTGGTTGAATTATACAGAATTTTCAGGAGATGTGTGTGTCGTGTTCTTTAACGTTCCATCTGGAAACAAAGATGCCATGATGCTAAATCCCCCTCATTGAAGAAGAAATGCGTCGTATTTACAACTGTGATGATGAGTGCTTATCAAGGTTTTAACTAAACTCTGGATTTTCAAAAGTATGTGAAATATGTAAAGTTCTAAAGTTATAGACTTTTTAAAATTCGTCCAAGTGTTTTACACACGGTTTGTTATTGTGGGACATTTCCACGCCTCAAAACATGACGCGACACAAAACGAAACATGATTGGTTGCTCTAGCTGTCAGATATATAGCCTCTTGGGCGGGCCTTGGCCATTCAAAGCGGCCAAGGTCTGGCTACGCGAGACTACCTCTAGAGAAACTTCTCTGCATTCTGTACATTCAAGTGATAGACCATATCTCAAAAACATCCGGTCAACAAGGAGAACCTATTTTAATGACCTGAATATGCCTCCTTTTGCATTTATTTCAGACCTAATTAAAGCCAACATTAACATCAACAGCGTGCACTAAACTTGTCTGCAAAGGCAGCAGTGGATTGAGGGTGGTCTGTTCCCATTGGGTTTAGTCTTCCTTCATTGTCAAGCTTTGGACAGCAGATCAAGAGGTATGTTCCTCTGAGGAATACGTGTTAGATGACCAACAGGAGAAAAATGGATTCTTATTCAGTTCTGTGGAAATCACAGTGAAATGAATTATCAGCTCACAGGAGTGTTAAAGGGCAGCTTATGTTCCTTTTACGTCATAGAAAAATGTCATTACAAAAGCATCATTACAATCGAAAGAGTGTTTGACAAGCAGTCTGAGACAGTTTTTCTAAGAAACAAGAGCACAAATTACTTACTTTACTTACCGTTTACTAGCTGTAGCTATTATCTAAGGCGACATCAATACTGAAAGGAAACTTCAAAAATGGTTGATTTGATTTAACGCCCTTTCTCTAGAACAATCTGAGGTTATAATGCTGTTAAGCTACTTACAGTATACTGCAAAATGCACAAGAATACAAAGCGCACATAAACACAGGGTGAAATTGTTTGTTTTTAATTAGATGGAATGGTTACTGATGCTTTTTAGTAATGAATAAAACATCTTCCTCAACTTTGTTGCAATGCATTCTGGTATTGCCTTATCTGTGCAAGATATATGTATTGCTGCATGATTGTAATTTGACCAAAATGCAGCTTAGTTGCCTGCTGGGAGCAGACTTTGCATTTGGAGTGTGCCTATGTTGCTGTCTAGTTAGGGTTTGAAACAGAGCCCATCTCATATTTGTTGATGAATGATTTAGAGGGTTTTGCAAGAATCCGGTAGCAAATGCGGTCAGTGTGTTGACACAGCAGTTTGAAAAAATCTACCTCTCGCAATTGGGCTCATAATGAGGCAAACAGCACCACCTAGCACAGTGTGTTACTAAACCCTGGCACCCAGGAAAAGCCACAGAGTGTAACCAGTCACAGCCTTCGAGATGCCACAGCTTTAGGGTATCCAGAATAACGAATGTGGGTCATGCCATTGTGCCATTAATCATGATCCACAAGCTTGGCTCACAAACCCTCACCCAGTAATAAGAGGAACTACTGCAGGACTGCGGTCTCACTGGTTACCGACTCTTCATTAAGATGCATGATGCCATTTAGTGACAGGCTGTGATCCCCTCTTAAAATGCAACTTTGTGTGATGCATTAATATCTAAAGAGGCCAAGTTCATGGGAAGCCTCACTGTATTTGGCACAAGGACAAGTAGAGATGCATATTTGAAGCTAATGCCACGAATATGCTGTGAGGTGCCACAAGTATGTAATAAGTAGTCCCGTATGAGATCTGTGCACTTGTTTTTTGTTTTTATGCTGATTTGAGAAGGAAAATCTGCGTAACGGTTGTAAATATGGTAAAATGTGTTAGGGCAAAAGGATTTGTAGTATTTTATAAATGCGGGCCATTTGAATTCCGCTGAGGATTTCTGAAGGCGCAGATTTCGTGCAAGCTTAGCAATATATAACAATTAGAAAAGCTGTCTGACAAAAAAATGCAGAGGAATGGCATTAATAATTTATGTAATCAGCCACATCATAAAACTGTAAAAACAGATCAAGAGAGGGAGGAAGAAGACAGGTGGTATTGTTTTTAAATAATTAACACTTTTTTATTTTTAAATTGCAGATTTGATGTGTCAGAAAAGTACTGAGATAAAATTGACAAAGAAATTCCAAGTCAGACTATTTGCCTAAAAACATATTTCAGTATTTAAAAATAAAATGAAAGAACTGATGAAATGTATACCTTGAATGCAATTTGGATAAAAATCATCTGCCAAATGCATAAACAATTTTTTTATATTTAATTTTATTTATGTTTTAGTCTTTGAAATTGACTGATGAAATCAAGAAACTGAGGAGATTTACTAATTTAAGAAAGTTTGAACAACACATTAGAAAAGTGGAAAGGATGGTTCGCGTGTGGTCATATGCTTGCATGATATTGGTCTGAGGACAGCAGTCCATGTCTGTCTGTTATATAGTGGATATAGATCAATGGATTAATTCAACAGCTCAGTGACAGTGAGATAGGTTGGGCGCTGCACAGATGTGGGTTTCCACAGATCCTCCTGCATACGACAGCTGTCGGAGAATATCACTTCCTTGAGCTTAAGTCAAGATGCTCTGCAAACCTCTTTGTCTTTTATTTTGGCTGTCTAAAGGTTTCTTGCAGAAATGTTACTCAAAAGACTTCATGGTTCTTGTTTTACATCCCATATAAACCTTTTACATTACACAAAAGGTTCTTGATAGTAGAAAAAGGTTCTTTAGATTGTTAAAATGTTATTCACACTAAGAAAAAAAGGTTCTTTTAAGAACTGATCACTGAAAGGTTCTTTGGCATCACTGGCTCTTCAATGGAATCTTTACAAAAATCTATTGGAACCTTAATTTTTAAGAGTGTATATAAAACTAATACATCAGCAAACTTCTAGACTTTTGTGATGCGACAAACTCTCTTCAATTATGAGACTTCATGTCAACCTGACATCCCATTGATCTGCCCAGCAGACATGAAAATGTCAATGGGCTCTGGTTTTGTTTGCGCATGATCGCCACATGCTCTCATAGAAACACACACATACTCAGTCGGACAGCACACAAGCATCCCAACGGTCCCACACTAAGTCCTTTGGGAAATTAGTGACAGGATCACCAGTGTGGGGATTTCCTCCACGGCCATATGTCGCTTTGCAGAGATGCCGTGTTCACATTGACGTCACCATACACCCCATTCTCTCAATCCCCCCCACCCCCTCCACCCTCCAAACATAACTTAAGGCCAGCGAGTACCCAGTACCCGGACCACAACCATTGCCCGGACGCTATCACCAAGAAACACGTAAGCCGCCACATACACAATAGAGAAAACAATGCATTTGTGTTAGAATTACACACAGCCAACAACTGAATATTTCAGGTTGGTGGACTGACAAAAATAGCCTTTTGGGTCTTTAAAACAGGTGGAGGTCCATTAAGAGAGCTTGACAGGAGATTGTCTTTTGGGCGCCGGGTACAGAAGGGAATAATCTGATGCGAGCCCCATCTGACAGATCTGAAATCCTTTTAAAACACACTCTCATCTCCTTCCAGACCAGGATTATACACAAAGAAACCTACATGCTTCAGATCATCATGATCTTTCTAATAAACAGCTTGAGCAGGAGCACACCAGACCATAGATTAAGTGTAGGTTGTATTACATTATAAAACAGATGGAAAAATTTAATTATCCGATATTGTGTATTAAATATCCCAGACTTCCTGCTCAGACTTCGATATCATTACTAATAAAATAAGAAAAATCCTCCATCACACACATGCACACTTTCAGAAAGCAAAGTAACCTCCTTGCAATAAGAATTGCACAAGTGTGTTTTATTATTATTTTAAAGTTTTAGTAGAATAATTGAGGTTTTTAGGCTTAAAAGAATTCACTCACAAAAAAACAAAAAAAACAATTCAAGATAATTCTCTGAAAACAAGGGTTATTATCTTACATAGTTTTGCTTCTCAAGTAAATGTATCTTGCTTTACGTATATTCAGCATAAAGGGTTTTTACATGACATTTAGGGGCAGGTAAATCTGATCCGAGAAGAACAATATACAGGTGAGCTGAAGGATATCTTGTTTACTTGCTACTGCCTCAATCTTATATCTTTTGGATATCTAAGATTTCATGCCACAAAACCTTTCAATCTTTGGCCACAGAGAGTTGTAGCCCTTTGGACCCAGAGTGAATGGAATTGAATGCAGAATTGAATAAATCTGCAGTGAAAAAGCATAATATAAAATAACAACTCAGTCAGAGGTCAAACGTTGATCATCTCCTCCTCAGCCAGATGCACACTTTCAGAAAGCAAATGCAACCCACCTCCTCAAAGATAATGAGGAATGTTCCCTGACTTTGTTTCTGTAGGCGATGAGAATATTGCGCTCTAAAATTAGCCGCGCAAACGGTGTGCTGCATTTTATTAACAAACGTCACTAATGTGTCCTAAAGATAGCTGTCAAGATGACACAGTTATGAGATAAAGGTCTTTAAAGAGCTGAAGATAAGAGCGAACCCAACCATGCATATACAAGGGAGTGGGATTCAAGTGTTTGTGTCTCCATGGAGATGTGAGGACTTTGCTTAATAAAGAGGTCTGGCGTTCAGCCCGGCATGGGAGGACGTTTGCATACACCCGTGCATATACACACAAACGCACTGGAGTCTAGCGCGCTCTTCTGGACAGCCTGTGCATTGAACCACATTGAATCTGAATCTTGGTACAGCACGTCTCTTTTAGAACATGTCACAGTTTAACAAACTCAGCATGTGTCTCAAGCTAAATAAGTGACACATTCTCCTTATAACTCCCTGAACTGACTACCTTTCATCATCTGCTCTCTTCGCAGTCACCCCAAACCGCACACGTACCATGTGGCCTCTTAAATGAGTGATCTGGAGGTTTTCACCAGACTTTCTGCCTCTCCAGCATTTATTTGGTTTATTCAGAGCATTTTGGGGTCTTGTGGCAATACAAATGAGCTGTGAGAAACATGGGGAGGTCTGTCAGCGCTTAGTCATGAAATCCTGAGAGCTGTGTTTTTTCCACCACAACATCACTTGCAGAAACTGATGAGCATCAACTGGACCCAGGTGAGTGCTGCTTATTTGCTTGACAGTGAGTATGTGCTGAATAATAATAATGACTTAACTACTGCATTTTTTTACCCACATGAAGATTGAGCAGAAATTGCATTGTTTACGACGTCTGGCCGACCCAAACTGCATTCATCTTAAGTCCAGGCTGTTTTGAATTAAGTCATTAGGATGTATAGTCTTGATTTAAGGTTCTGCAGAACATCTAGGTCAGGACTGACCGTGGGCCATGATATCTGGGACAGAGTAGCTAAACATAAGAATGAGAAAAAGCACCATAATGTGACATAGGACAGACAGTTGAAGGACATAGAGTTGTGTATTTTGTAATCGTTCATTATTTTTACACTACTTGCCAAACTAATATTTCTGTAAGAAAAACAAGATTTCAACATTTTTCGAGGTATGATTAAAAACATTTTTTTAAACCAATAATTTACTTGAGACCAAACTTGCAAGATATGATATCTTGTTTTTCGTTATTTATTTACATGTCTCATTAGAAAGTTTTACGGCTTAACAGACAAGTATTTTGCCAGTGGTACCAGGACAAAAAAAATAAATTAATTAAAAAAAACAAAATAATATATTATATATATTATCTTAATTTTTCTTCTCAAGTAAATTTATCTTGTTTTAAGGATATTCAGCATAAAACGTTTGTTTAGTGACCTTTATCGGCATATAAATCTGAAATCCGATATGAGAAGCACAATATACCTACAGGTGTGCTGAAGCATATGTTGTTTACTTCTTACAGACTGCCTTTATTTTATTTCTTTTGACTATCTAAGATTTGATGCCTTTCAAGCTTTAGCAAATCCAGTAAAAAAAAAATTTATGTAAGCTCTCATTGTAGCAGCCTGGTAAACACTTTTAATTCCCAGCGGATTGAATTTAGATTTTTTTTTTTATTATTATTCATAAAACTAATCTTTAAGGCCAGAAACCCCACAGTGAGTCCAGGCTTGACTTTAAACCAGGATTAATGTTCTACAAACCCTGAGAAACCTTAAGAAGCTTGAACTACTGACACAGTTGGATGCGTAACAAGACGCACACACGAAGAAACGAGGCTACAGATGCCAGTTTACCTGTTTACCAAGCCATGTCATATATCAACTAAAAAGTCCTAATTTATTGGGCTAATTTGCCCAACTGCATTTCACGCAAAACAACGGCCCCAAGCAATGATGTCAAACAGACGAGCACAATCTACATTTTCCGAACGAAATGCTCAAATCTCTGAGGTTCACACCTCATGTGTGAGCAAATGAGAACTTCCTGGACAACATATTTATTTACTGAGCATATGCTTTTTATATACAGCTGTGATCTGCAGTATTTACTACTGAACAGAGCTCAACGATGACATTACATTTGATCTTAGGTAAAAGGACAAGAAACCTTTAATGTTGTTATGTCGTGACTAACATTTAGTTACATGAAACCAACAGAGCAAACCGACGAGATCTAACTGTACTAGCCCGACATGCTCCGTCCTACATCAAGAGGATTACGGCAGTGAGAGACGGCCGTATTGCTCATGCCGTCGACCCCATCATGACCACCCCACCCAGCTGAGCCAATGTGACAGACACATGGCCATTTACAAATTAAACAGGCTCAAATTCTCTCACTAAATGTGCATCTGTGCATGTGTGAATGGGCCGTAAGTCATTCTTTCAAAGTTATTGACAGGAAATGGTAAAAGAGTAGAGGGCAGACAGAGATGAATGACAGCACAGTGACACTGTTTAAGGCAAGACATCCGTGGTGAATAGGGTAACAAATGTGACTATTCCATATTACCATATTTCCCAGGTTTATTGATTATATTAAGAATAAAAAAATTGAGATAACCCCCCGCGCCCCCCCCCTACCCAACCTTTTATTTTTATTTTTTTTTTTACCTTTTTTTATTACCCACACCCCCCTATTACCCCCCCCCCCCCCCCCTAACCCCCCTTATTTTTTTTTTTTTTATTATATATTTTTTTACCCCCAATTTTTTTTTTTTTTACCACTTATTTTGGGTTTTTTACTTTTTTTTTTTTTTTTTTTTTTTTTTTTTTACCTTTTTTTACTTTATTTTTAATTTACTTTACCATGAAGAATTAAGAAATCATTTTCTGAAATGTTGTTTAAATATACAAATGAGGTAATATCTAATTTATATGCATCCTCTTTCTTATTCTTAATTCTTTTTTTATCATTATAATATTTTTTTTCTTTTTATTGTTATTAATATTTCTTAAGCATGCTACTTTTATTTCTTATGCTGTGATTATTTTAGAATTATTTTATTTGTAAAGCACTTTGAATTACCACCGTGTATGAAATGTGCCATATGAATAAACTTACCTTGCTACTGAAGTGGCCATTTCTGGCTCAATTTGAGAATGTGGCCTTTAAAATATGTACATATCTATATTGAAATCTACGCAATATTTGTTTTCAAACTAATTAATCTATGGAATAGATTAAGTGCAATAAAATAAACACTTAAAAATTTATTTTAGATGCTTGCTTTCCACTAGTCTGAAATAATATGTTTTAAAAAGCCAAATAGTTCATGAAAAATAGTTTTCACCTACAGTGTCTTGCCTTAAATAGACCAAAAAAGAACAACTTTCAAAATAAAGACAGAGTTGGATTGCTGGGTCAAGATGCTGTCACATAGTTCGAAAGGGGGAAAAAACCTTCCAACCTCACAACTAGGGAGTATAATATAGAAACTGTAACACAAGCAGGTGGAAACGAGGCTCTGGAGAGATGGAGGCGAGAATGAGAGCGAGAAAGAGAAAGAGAGAGCACCATTTACCGGATTCCCAGCTGCCATGGCTGACAGTAACCTCTGCCTCCATTTGTCCTTCCCCAGTTCCCCACTCTCGTCCACACCTCTCTCAGGCTGGAACACACACATCTGAACTGTCACACAATCGCTGACAAAAGAGGGCAAAACACTAGCTAACAATGCAAATTTCAGTTTTCCAGAAACCAAACTGGATCTGCATGACTTCCTTTTTTTCTTGAGCATCACCAACACAAAGCGCAGCCTACGAGCCCCAAAGCGCCGGTGCCAAATGCTTCAGGCCAGAGCAGTGCATGATGGGAAGGCTGTGTAAAAGGCCCACAGCATTTGGCACCCCCTCATCTCTGCCCCTACAACCATGGCAGTTCCCTTTTTGACTGTATTCAATAAAGCATTTGCATATTAAGCCAGAAGCCAAAAGGAAATATATTTAGATCTTTTTAGTCAGCCATTAATGAAATGCATAATGCATTAAGCATATAAAAATGGTTTAAAAAACAACCTGCCCACCTCGTTTTTGTTCTTTTTATTTTTCTTCTTCCTCTGCTTTTTTTGAAGGAGAATCGTTTCATATTTGGGTCTGGGATGTTCCTAAAGAGAAAAGGACAAAGAGGCAATACTCTGTGCGAGACCAAGTGCACAGCTGCAGACAGAGAGCTTCAAACCATTCAAACAGGTCAAAAATCCAGGGCAATTAAGGACACAAAGACTCAACATCTCAAAGAGCAGCAATAAAAGAGTTTCAAACTTAAAACTCAAACCTTCGCTTTTTCCTGGCGGGAAAGATTGCATTTAGAGAAACAAGAAGTTAACAAATTGGTGAGTCCATTATTTGGCTGAGATCACATGGGGACATTCATACACAGCGTTGGGGGAAAAACATTAATAATTTTGGATAGGGACGCCACCATTGTGTCGCATCATATAACAGTCAGCATTAGTTATTTTCAGTTGGTCAGTGTCAGGAAACACTGTCATTGAAATCAGCTCTTGGCCACTGTGCAGGAATCCAGACATGCAAACACTAGTGATTAGTGAGTAACATAATGTGACTGTGTTCATGTGTGAACGTACCTCCTCCTCCTCCATGCCTGTCAGATCCCAGCTATAGTTCAGACTGATCTGTCTGCGCTTCCAGTGCTCTAGAAACATGGCAGCTAAAGAGAGAGAGATGAGGCATTCAGTAAATGAGTGCTGACAAATATGTGCCTTATGAGAAAAGAGAAGCAAAAGATCATTTATAAGGGGCAAAGTGTAATTTCTTAATGTAAGACCAATTACATCTCATCTACAAGTCCATTAAAGGAATGCTCAAAAATATTCTGCTTGTTCAATTTACTTCAATAAAAGTTAATTCAACATAATTCTTCAAGATTTCATCATGTTCAACCAATTTACTTAATTTATTTTAGTTAAAACTCCAGAAATTATTTTTGTTGTGTAAACTGGGAACACATGTTCCACTTCCCATCATGCTTTGCACTGGGATGGATAGGAAGTGTAGGCTAAATGTTGAAATAAAGTGTTTTTATGCTTTGTTTTGTTTTTTTGCAAGATAAGGAAATGGGAACAAAGAGTTGCGGAAGAAAAGGAAAGGGAGGAGGAAAAAAGGGGGAAAGGGAGGAAGGGAGAGAGGAGTGGGGGGAAAAGAGAAGACAAAACCGGGCTTACAGCGTTGGCATAAGGGACAATATAGCTAAATCAGGATTACCTGTCTTTGAGGGAAAGAGCACACCGCACGGAGTCACTATGCTAATTAGCATTAGAATAAGATTGCATGCACTGTTCCTGCGTATACTTCTGAACAATCCCAGTTTGATGACCCAGTCAACTCGCTAAGAAAAGACAAACAACAAACTGTGGGCATCCCGCACATACCGGCCGTTCGCCCCTGTCTTTAGCTATATTAGTGCCATTATGCCAAGCTGTCAGACCAGGTGGGGTTTTCAGGAGTGGTGCAAGAACCCTGCAGAGCGCCATTCCCGAGACCTGAGACGGGGGTACTGTTAAGTGGGTTTCTGTTGTCCCTGACCTGAAGACTGCAATAGTCCGGTTTATATTGTGATTAATTGATGAGACATTCAAGGTGTGTGCGATATGTAGTGTCATTCTATCTAGATAAGTTTTCCCCCATCTAAATGTGTCAAATTTGTTTATATTATAGTATTATATTATAGACTATCACCGCTTCTGTTATCCTCGTGATTTCTAAATGTTTTATTATGTTGGTATTTGAGAGGCTTTATGTTATGTTGGTGGTTTTGGGAGTTACCATTCTTGTGAAGTGTTGAGATTGAGTGCTTGAGTTGAGAAACTACTAATAAGATTAATTTAATAAAACAGGGGTGGAGGGGGGGGGGGGGGGGGGTTGGATATAACCAGTACCATTTTCTGGCTGCCAACACCTAATATTGTATGTGTAAAGAAAGGTTTTATTTTGTTTGCTAGTATATGTAACAGTTTACTTAAAAATAACTTGATTCAGTCATGTTAACAAATTTCTATTATATGGAACCACTGTCCATGATTCAATTAAGTTCAGCCAAATAGTTATCATTTTTGTGCAAATAATTACCCAAAAATTACATTCTGTCATTATTTACCCACTTTCATATCATTCCAAATATGTATATTTTTCTTCAGTCAAACACAAAAAAAGATGTTTAGCAGATTGTTCATGATGCTCTTTTCCATCTTGTGAAAGAAGTCCATATGACTTGTGCACTATATAATTCAGGTCTTCAAAACCATTCAGCCGCTTTGTGTGACCAACAGACCAAAATTTAGATCATCATTTGCTGATTTACTTTGATTATATTAAAACGTATCGCTATTTCACTAAGTTAAGATACACAGAAGAAAGAAATTCATGCAGGTTTATGTGAGTAAATGATGACAGATTTTTTATTTTAGGGTGAACTACCCCTTTAAATCCACAGTAAACAAAACAGCAAATACCTAGGCAGTGTGTGTGCTTTGAAACTGCATTACATGGCTAATTAATACATCTCAGTACCTACATACAAACAGATGCAGTCTCTCTACACGCTGCTGGGGGTCTCTGTATGAGTAATAATGTATTGCTTCTGCTACCCAATGCAGGTGTCAAAGACGGGCAGTGTCAGGAATTGAGTGGTTTCACAATGCCTCCATCAGCCAGGCCCAGGGACGCAGGCAGTGACAGAAAGAGGTAACACTACTCTCTGGCCATTCAACATCTCTTCAGCTCCATCACTATGGAGACAGCAGCACTTCTGCACATTAATGCTAGCGGCTCAAACTGGTCTCATATACAGGACTGAATGAATCTAAGGCAGCTCTTCACGTAAATAATATACAAAAGTGGGTAATATCTAAACTAGGTTTGTCATTCTTGTGTTCAAAAATAAAGATGTAGTGGACTAAGGTTCATACTGTACATTAACATATGATTAACTTACACTCTTTAAAATAAAGGTTCCAAAGAGGTTCTTTGGGGAACCAAAAATTGTTCTGTAATGGAATTGCTACAAAAACCCCTTTTTGGAACCTTTATTTTAAAGAGTGTAAGCTAATCATATGTTGATGTACAGTATGAACCATCAGATCAATGTGTGTAGATAATGGCGTAAAACAATAGATAGAGAGATAATGAAACGAGAGTAATTTTGAAGCGTACCCCAGACGGACATGAAGATGGCGAAGAACACGGTAGCCGGGTTGTCAAAGAGATGGCTGGCACGTGCCGTGCCACAAGCTGTGCTGAGATGCCAGTAGTCACATGCTCGATCACAGAGGGGACACATAGTGAAGTTCTGATCCTCATCACACATCTCCTGGCTGGCAGAAAAGCACACAAAATCACACACACACACACACACACACACACATTAGACTTAGCCGTGCAACAGTCCAATAAAATTAATTAATTATGGACTTGATATGGTGCAGCATGTTTATCCATCAGCATGGCTCAATGTCTAAAGTATCAATTAAAAATGCAACACTATTTTATCTTGTGACCTCGGAAAATGTGGCTGCACTGGACAGAAATATTCACTGCGGTCTCAGAAATAATACTGTCTGGTTCACGGTGTACTCAAACAAGTACTGACATTTAAAAGGATCACAATATTCCCCGTTCTCCACAGGGATGTTTCAGTCACAAATGCATGCTGAGCAGTCTTACAGCACTTGCAATTCTAGCATAAATTAATCCCATGTATCAGATGAAACCACATAAACACCAGAACTATGTTCCTTGATTCTAATTATCACTTTAATATCAGCGGAATATAGTAATCACAGCCTGTTACTCTCAAGCTGGCAGCTGTTGCATACCCACTCACAACAGGGACCCGTCCCCAGCCCTCGCTGGGCTTTATTGGCACATACCTAGGTATGTTTGTTTCCACAGTGGCCCAGCCGTAGAAGAACACAATGATGCCCACCACAGACGCAGGGATCAAAAGCTGAGTATAGACACCAAGCCAGGCAAAGTAGAGACCTATCTTCTCCCCAAAGTACTTCCTAATGTTTACACAGAAAACAGTGGGTTTTTGCGTTGCATGAGGTAATCAATCAAGTATTGATCTAAAGCAGAGGTGTCCAAACATTTTATTACAAAAGACCAAAAATCTAATGTTATTGAGGACATTGTGCTAAAATTAAATGTTGCATTATATCCAGCTATGGTCACAGTTTATTTTAAGGTCGAATTATCACTGTTTTAACACTAACTATTAGCTAAGTAGTTTTGCCTCAATAAATTCCTAATTTGCTGCTTATTATATTAGTAATGTAGTTTGTTAATTTTAGGTATAGAGTGATACGGAATCTAAACTAATGGTCCATCGCAGAACAATCGGCATTTATGTGCATCTTAAGTATAATAAACAGCCATTTGGGGCTAGTACGATTCATGCTAGATATCCAACATCAGTTAATAGTGAGAACTGTCCTTAAAATAAATTGTTACCCTCCACTATAATAGAACCTTAATGTATGCCTGAATTCTTAATGGCATGCTTTTCCATTTTTCACTGACATGGTCAGGCAAGTCGGTACCGCAGGCCCTGGTTTGGGCATCTCTGATCTAAAGCACTGTGTCAAAGTGATCTGAGAGTTACCTGATAAGATCAACAGGCTGATACTTGTAAAAAGCACCGTATCTTGCCCATTCATCATGTAACAGCTGAAACCAGTACAACAAAAATACAGAATTTAATCACATTCTCCCTTCTGATTCATTGCATAAAAATGCTACTCAATAGCGGCATACTTGTCTGTCGTTCTTCCCCTCAGCTTGTCCACTGGGGTGGAAGTCTCCCTGTAATCATACAAAAACTAATTTCAAGTCAACCTGACAGGAGATAGAATGGCAAAGGAATCCAGAAAAAACAACTCACATCGTGTAGAGGGAACGCTGAATCATAAACCCCGTTGGCTATCAGTGTGGTGATACCTGCGAGGCAAAAAAAAAGCACCTTAAAATACCCGACATCATCTGCGGGAATAATGATTGACTGCTTTGACTTTAAAATGGCCCAACTTCATTGCTTTTGGAAAGCCGGTAGCCTGAGTCCTTGAGGCGGAAGACAGCTGACATGTGGAACACAGGCTTTAATCAAAGTAATTAATCAGTCCTCAAAGGAACGACACGTACGCTCTGGTGATTAGCCCCCAATTAATAAAGTAGCTCCCCAGCAACAAGCTGGAAAGACCACCACTACCCATTGCCCCCCTCTTTCCACCTCAATGGACCCGGCTTCAATTCAGATCCCAATCCCAGAACTTTATGACCCAATTTACTCAGTTTGTACAAAACCAAACGAGAGAAAGTATGAGAGACAGAAAGAAAAGGAGGGGCATGGCTGGAGAACTAAAGAGAGCACCAAGTCATCCCTTCTGCCAGATAGCCTCGATCTCAAAGTAGCCCCCGGTGGTCCGTCTGCGCAGTGGCTCGGTCCAAGGGAGCATATGGCATGGGCTTGTGTTGCACCCTGTTCCAACTGCACCGTGCCCACATCCAAAGCTCTCATTCTGGCCCTGACTATCCTGAGGATTTCCCGAACACTAGTTTGTGCTTAGCTTATGGATTAATGTATTACTAACCCATGGTTTGGCAGGTCCGTGTGCAGGCGGTGCGTCTGAGGATTTCATACACCTGGGGCAGACAGTGAGAGAGAAAGAGTGAGAGAGATACAAGCAAACAAGAAGCCTGAAAATTGTTCCCGGAAAAAACCCCGGCGGAATTGGTTTCCTAGAACGGTGCCTAGAGACGGCAGTCTCCTGCTGCTAGCAAATAACTTTTGTTCCCTCTTGTATATCGTGTTCTCTTTTCAACATCCAGAGAACACGTATCACATTGTACCATTCCGGCTGAACAGAACTTTCATGAGCAAAGCAAAAGAAACTCACTATTCGGCTCCTTGTGGCATTGTCGAAGAAGGTGTCCTTTGAATTGATGTTGTACCTGCAAAAAGGCCAAAAATAGCGATGAGACTTTCCATGAGTTACACAGATTCCTTTGGCAATCAAACAAATCCTGTCAAGTCCTCTTAGAAAGGAACAAAATCCCATGTGGCCACTGATGACATTTAACCCCACATCACCCCAACCATGGCAGGTTCTCACAGGTGGAGCTTGTCCCGGGAGAAACAGTGCGAAAGGAACTTGGTACGGCTGTGTTCTTGCTCCTGATGGGGTACTTTGGGCTGGAACGGTTGATTTAACTTCCGCCACACTTCATTCATGGTGGCAGCCAGACCTTTTTCTTCCCTCAACTCATAACTCTGAACAAGAGACAAAGTCTTTATGGTCAAAATTAGCAGTAAAGCATTAGACCAACAATCAGCATCAGTCGTTTGTGCTTTTCCCCCTCTCCCTTACATACATCAGAGAGAGACACACTACATAACGCATGCAGGGACTTCTGAGGGCTTGTGGAGAACTCGCATTAAGACATCCAAAGGGACTCGGGTTTGTCTTGAGATTCAGAGGGAGCTCTGCTGTGTCTTACCTTCTTGGTGGGCACCTTGATCTTGAGAAACTCTGCCTCTCTGCTCAACACCTGCCAAGGCGCATGCAGCCGAATGAAAGCATGNACGGTGCAGTTAACACCATGAACAAAACGGCACCGAAAGGTATATCATGATATTCTTTGAAGTACCATGCTATTGTCATGCTATATGAATTTGGTAATCATTCAGTACCATGGTATTTATCAAAATATTACCATCTGATACCAACACTGTGCCATGTGCTTCTTTTTAAGGGGCGCACATTATTTTTGACTATAAGGTTTTAGCTCCTTTTGTGGTGTCCTTTCAACACACAGAAAAGTGAGTGTGTGCTTCTGTTCCTGCAGTTACATATTATCACATACACAAGTACATGTCAACACTCATAGTCACATACACACACAATCTACGCTAATTAAACCACACACAAGCAACAAATCTGGTTTTGCTTGTCTTTTTTCACAGTGGGGTCAGGGCATTACAGAGGTCAGCACTCGAGGCCTGTGATTATGGGAAAGCATGTTTCTGTAATGGAGCAGATGGATGTCTGTGAGCATGATTTTAGTGTGATTTTGCTAGTGATATTTTCACCATTGGGCTGGTTGGAGTTCAAATTTCAATATTAAGGAAAACGACAACAGCATTAGAATGTTTGTGGCATGTGTGCATTTGTGTGAGTGCTACCAAGTAAAGAGGATGGGAGCCCGAGGGGCAGATTATCTGTGTGACGGTTTTAAAAAGAAAGAGAACATGCCTGGTGAGCAGACAGAAAAGCGGAGAAGAGAAAAAACAGAGCAGAGGGGGGCAACAGAAGAGAAGAAAGCAAAGAGACATATGACAGGAAGCCCAGAGGAAGAAATGTGCATGGAGAAAGAGGAGAGGAGAATGTAAAGTAGAGTAATGTGAACGAACTGGTGTAAGTGTGCCCTGTGGCTCACTCACTCGCTTATTGTGTGTGTGACCTCATCAGCTCAAAAGCGCTTCGGAGTGGTTCTGGACAGGCGATAAGGAGAGCGGGTCCAACGGGTCCATTTGCAGAGGGTTGGGTCTCTGATTGAGCAATGTAAAATTTCAGACCTGGAGCAAAACAACTACTTAAAAAGGAAACGCATCTCTGGAAACTGTAGGGAATACTGTTGGACTAGTGCTATATACATTTACATTCATAATATACATTAGCACATTTACAGTAATGACAACATTACCATATTACAATAATGAGAATGAGATTTTGCATTTACATGCATAACACACTACATGACCTTTACTCAAATTGTTTTTCTTTTGTTTTTGGTCTGAATTATCTGACAAAATGTAACATACATAAATTGCTTTGACCAATAGATGTTTTAAATAATGAACTGTACAAGTTGAAACATTTAAAACAACCCAAAATATCCTTGTCCCTTGTCTTTCTTCTGCTGAACACAAAAGAAGAACGTGGGTAACCAAACTGTTGCTGGACGCCATTGACTTCCATAGTTTTTTTTCCATACTACCAACCATAGTCACCAACATTCTTCAGAATATCTTCTTTTTGTCTCACAATTGCAAAGTTTTTTTTCTTCTTCTCAGAATTCTGGGTATACATCTTGCAATTCTATTCTTTCCCCTAAAGTTTAAGACACCTTATGCAGTAGGTTTGAATTCTATAATATTCTGTATAAGCTGTATATAAATATTTGTTTTGTAGACAATTTCCATTTTTCATGCAAACAAGAAGCCTGAAAATTGTTCCCGGAAAAAACCCCGGCGGAATTGGTTTCCTAGAACGGTGCCTAGAGACGGCAGTCTCCTGCTGCTAGCAAATAACTTTTGTTCCCTCTTGTATATCGTGTTCTCTTTTCAACATCCAGAGAACACGTATCACATTGTACCATTCCGGCTGAACAGAACTTTCATGAGCAAAGCAAAAGAAACTCACTATTCGGCTCCTTGTGGCATTGTCGAAGAAGGTGTCCTTTGAATTGATGTTGTACCTGCAAAAAGGCCAAAAATAGCGATGAGACTTTCCATGAGTTACACAGATTCCTTTGGCAATCAAACAAATCCTGTCAAGTCCTCTTAGAAAGGAACAAAATCCCATGTGGCCACTGATGACATTTAACCCCACATCACCCCAACCATGGCAGGTTCTCACAGGTGGAGCTTGTCCCGGGAGAAACAGTGCGAAAGGAACTTGGTACGGCTGTGTTCTTGCTCCTGATGGGGTACTTTGGGCTGGAACGGTTGATTTAACTTCCGCCACACTTCATTCATGGTGGCAGCCAGACCTTTTTCTTCCCTCAACTCATAACTCTGAACAAGAGACAAAGTCTTTATGGTCAAAATTAGCAGTAAAGCATTAGACCAACAATCAGCATCAGTCGTTTGTGCTTTTCCCCCTCTCCCTTACATACATCAGAGAGAGACACACTACATAACGCATGCAGGGACTTCTGAGGGCTTGTGGAGAACTCGCATTAAGACATCCAAAGGGACTCGGGTTTGTCTTGAGATTCAGAGGGAGCTCTGCTGTGTCTTACCTTCTTGGTGGGCACCTTGATCTTGAGAAACTCTGCCTCTCTGCTCAACACCTGCCAAGGCGCATGCAGCCGAATGAAAGCATGACCATGAGCCTTGTTCTGGGGAAAGAATTGAAAAGAAATGTCTTGACATACTGTCTCCAAGTTGATTTTTGTCATTTTATGAATAAAAAGTTACAATTAGAGAAACTAAAATAGTTCTGAATCATAAGTGACCTGTTCTTAAAATAAACTTCTGTTCAGGCCAATTAAGACAAGATAAATGCTGACCCATATGCATTTCCTATTGAATTTTGACAATATTTTGGTAATTAGTTCACTTTAATTGAATTTTTATTGTATAAGTACATGCACTGTCAAAATATGCAAAAACTGTACCTTAAGACAGTACACTTAAAGGGACAACTTTTTACCTCATCAGTAATATAGACCTTTAAGGTACTACTCTGAACCCTTTTAGGGGTAATTAAGGTACAAAGACGTCCCTTTAAAGCTATTGCCCCAGTGACAAACTGTTGGAGCCCTACAGGTACAATCTTCGCGCATTATTTCTGGAGTGTCCACAAATTAACAAATGAATATTATTGAAATGTTTGTGTATAATCAAATTCTTTAATGTTTTCATTACATTGAAAATACAGATAAAAAAGGATGCCTTTTCTCTAAAGAAAACTACTCAATCTAGTACATGCCCTTTATGCGAGGTATGTTTTTGGGTCATGCATTTTAAGTTTTAAGTTGACTAAATTGCCCTTTTAGAGGTGAGACCATTCTAGTTTATAGATCAATTACACCAGCCTCAGAAGTGTTATATTTGCATATTTTAGGCACTAATTTGCAGTGCTGACCACTTGCCTCTTAGGTTTTTAAGTGTTTTACTGTAAATGCATTTCACATTTGTTTAAACATACTGTGGAAATTATTGCCTGTGGTAATCGGCAGCATTCAAACACAAACACATAAATTGAAAATAACCTAGAAAAGGCAGTATCAATGTCAAAAGAGTGGCAGATTGTCATCAAGCCCATCCAAGAGCCCCTAAAGAGGGACTATATATATTACATATACTTGGGGGGTATGGAAATGATCTCTTTTTGCAAGTTGTAGCCATGAAACCTAACACTGAAGCTGCGTCGTGCCCATACAGAGATGACAGTAACCGTATCTGTCTGGCAGTGGTCAGCCATGCCATCTAGAGAAGCATGTGTTAAGAAGAAAGGAAGATGAAACTGAAAGAGACATCTGGATGAGATGAGAGTGATGAGACAGAAAGAGATTATGGAAACCTGAGGACATCCTCACCGTCCCCTGCGTTCCAACACAACGGGTGTTTTTTCTCTGCCCCCTCCACACACACACACACACACAAAGGAGATATACAAATAACATGTGGGGCGGGGGAAAAAAATGTTGTTCGAAAGTTTAAGTAGGATAAATATGCCATAGTACTTCATCTCAGCAGGTAAAGGCAATTACTTGATTGAGCCAGTCGAGCGGGAGCCATCAATTCAGAACCTGGCTGCGACTGACATTGGATTGCTCCTGAAAACCCATGATGGAAACGGGTCTTCATTGCAGATTAACCTTGCTTTGACACTTGGTATAATACCTCTGTAGCGAATCAGATTTTGGGAAATATGAATAATTAACCATAAATAGTTATGATTAACTATTCATATTTTTAGATCCGCTGTAGATATTTGCTGACCACTCAGGGTCAACCGTCTTGTCAATTCTAAGAACGTTAATTTCCTGGTTAAAGGAAATAACTTTCTTACTGTACAATTCTATAAGTTTGTAACGTAAATCTGCATGATCAGTGACTCCGGTTATCAGTACACAATGACCCAGCAAGTGTGATACAAGTAAGGTTTTATTAACAACATAAAAACTTAAACTAGTCTAACATACTACATAAACACATTACGCCGGTCTAACATACACACACACACACACACGTGCATACAGTTGGTATAGGAAAGGGTTTAAGTTTAGCACTAAAGAAAGAGACATAAGGAATGACATTTATGGAACCATTTTGCATATTCAGCCGATCTAAGCCTGAGGGAAAACGTCAGATTCTTAGCTCAAACACACCTTGTAAAAAGGTGTAACTGATACTTAATATATTAATTAATAAGACTAAGTTTGACACTTAGCGAGTCTCGGCGGTCTGAAAAAGATTCCTGATGCAAATCTTAAGGCCCAATATCTTGCTGAAGTTGGTTGATGAGACAGAGCAGTTTGAGTCAGATCACTGAGAATGAAGTACTATGCGGAGGCCTGGCAGAATGCTTTGGTATCCTGAAGTGTTTTCTCACATCTTCATCTTAGCATTCTCACTGAACCACCAACAGAACGGGTCACATGGTGTGTCAGCTTTAAGTTCAGAGAAGATCCCCGCCTCTCAAGATGGGCTTATCCAATGAGAAAAGCCGGAATCCCAAGTGGGCGTTTTGAGATCCTGTGGAGTTTATGGCTCTTTGTGTGGAAACATGGTACTTTAGTATCTGGAACTTTGATTGGAAATACTAAAGGTTCTCAGGGCACTAATATATTGCCTACGTACCAACAAATAATATACATTCTTGTTTAGATCATCAGAAGGCGAATTCATAGATACTAAACAAGCTATATGTAAGGTTATATTAATGAGTGGTTTATCGTAAGCATGAATAAATATAGTCTATAATACAACAGATTAATATAAAACAGCAATAATATACACAATGGCATGAAGAAAATGTGTGTTCATTCAAAGATAAGGTTTTCCTATGAATTAATTAGTAGAACAGTCCATTTCTCCTGTGCATTTGTACCCCTTGTTTCTGGAGAAAGCAGAATGAGAGCCGGCTCGCATTCCACAAGGTTGTAAATGTATCGGGTTACCATGAAACCAGGGCCTTGTTCGTCGTCCTGGGTGTTACAAAGTATTTGTGAAATCAAGCTAACAAAATATATATTGTGTGTTAGATTGGTCCAGACGCTACAACTCAACTAAGAGTTGAGAACAACCATCTCTGTCTCCACATCTACTAAGAATTCTGGCTTACACCAAATTGCAACTCTAGTCTGAGACCCACTTAAGTCTAACTTAAACATTTGCCTTGAGACTACAAATTACAGACTTGCGAACAGACGTTAAGGTCCACAAGAAGACACTGTTCGATAAAGGAGTCTCTTGGGAGTCGTGGTCTAATGGTTAGAGAAGTTGGAGCTAACCCAAAGGTTCAATTCGAGCTCGGACCGGCAGGGATGTAGGTGGGGGGAGTGAATGTACAAGTGTGTGCTCTCTCCCACCTTCAATACCATGACTGAGGTGCCTTGAGCAAGGCCCGAACCCCAACTGCTCCCCGGGGCCGCAGCTGCGTTAATCAGAGCACTAATCCAAGTATGTGTTCCCATACTTGGCCACATGTCACTTCCCTCTTTTGCATGCCGTAACTCTTGTGAGATTATGCATCATTTTGTATTACACAGCAGCGTTTCAACATGGTGACTAAAACTGGTTTACAGTCCAAAGGTTTACGGACAATTATAATGAGAGAAGCACTGGCATCTACTTTAGAAAATACATGTATATATGAAATTATACTACATAAAGTATTCTAGAAAAATTAAAATATATAATGTAAAATGTAGGTTTAGCATGGTTTGGCTTGAGGGAAAACAAATCCCAGTTACCATAGTTACCCATTCATTTACTAAGGGAAAATTTTCTATTGAGTGCATTTATAGGTTACTCAGATTAGCCTGCAATATATAAAAAAGAGACTTGTAACTTAATTTGTACTCCACCTCAAGGACATGAGACTAGAGACTCTACATCAGAGACTTGCGAACATGATGATGGTTCACTTGTTACTGCAGGCAATGATGTTGAGAACACATCTAAAGTGGATAAGAATGCTGAATCTTTCATCTTTAATTAACTCTCTTTAAATGCATCATGCATGAATATTTATACCATTGAGAAAGGTGCAGGAAAAGTCTTCTCACCACGTCTTCCCTCTGTTTTTTTGTTTTGTTTTGTTTTTAGGCTTTTTTATTGCCACCATAGAAAGCCAATGTTATCCATCAGACCGGGGCTATTAAGACAAACAAACACAGCTAACGCGGCCACTGAAACATGATACCAGCAGTAGTGACATCCCCTTGAGCATTGAAGATATTCAAAACAAAACTTCACTCCCTATGAAGTCAATCCACCAGGCACCTCACATGCCTGAATCTATCTGAGATAGCATATTCAGCCAGAGTGATAGTAAATGCTAACGATGTGCCGAGGTAAGAGGAACATGCCATGTGTGACTTGACCCGCTTGCCCCTGTTCAGACTGTCTTCAATCAAACTTCACTTACCGGCTGAATAATTCAGAGCGTCTGACCGCAGGTATTTGCAGAGGTCAGAGAGCAGAAAACACTGGCTGGGGCAAAACATTATGCAATGTTTGTGATCAGACAAACCAGGAGAAGACTGTTGAATGATGATGATGTTGAAAACCATCATGACAAAGCTTGTCACTGCATGCACATTTTGTCACCTTACTAGGCTTCCCATGGGGAAACGATGCTATGGAGTGCATTGTTTAATATCTCTGTGTTTTTAAATGCACGATGCATGATAAAAAAAAACACCTCAGACTCAGATGATTATGTCCGAGTTGAAAAGGGGTATCTATCATTTACAACAACGACAAATAGCAAAGCGTTAAATTTGGAGAAGAAATTTGGTCCCTTTCAGGCTAGAGTACAGTTAACTCAGTGTGCTGTCAAAGGCTGGTTCACAGCTCTTCTGAGAGAGAGTAGACAATCACTACTATTACCACCCTGATAATCTTACTTGGCTTCACACCACAAGCATTCATGGTCTAATCACCCTAGAGATGAAGACATGCAGTACAAAACAATCACAAAACAGATGCACAATAACAACGTGTTTTCTGCTATATTCTACAAGAGAGTTTTTCTTTAGACGAATGCATGTCCATTAGCTTTTTAAGTAAGGAGAGTTCACCTGATTCCCCAGATATGATATAAAAACAAGCTTACTAGCAACAGATGAAGAAGAGTTTATTTGGGACCATTAATAATACCATACAAATACAAACCAATTACTCCATAATGGGCCATCTTTAAAAGTAATGGCTTACATAACAAAACAATAATACACGGATAATTCCCAAGTTGGTCTGATGCCCTGTGAAATGGTAACTCTATCCAATACTACGCTGCGTAGTAAGACTTGGAAAGACTGAAACTACTCACACCCACACACACACCACACCCACACACATACACTATTAAGGAAACAGTCTTTATGAAAACCGAACTGGAGTCAATTTTCATGGTCAAGATCTTATTTCCTAAAATTTCTAGAATATGAATAGAAGTGGTCACCTGACTGATATTGTTTTTGACAAGGCACGACTCAACTGATCTAAAGTGACAGCTTTCTATAAAATCAGCACCAGATGTGGCCCTTAAAAAGACCAAAAACGCACTTAGATGCATCTGGCTAAAGCAAAATCAGTTCATTCTCAAATGGCATGTAAAACCAGCACAAATAAGATTTATTCAGTTTCTACTCACCTCTTTATCACACTCAATTTCCAGCCCAGCATCCTTTAAATTGCCTTCGAACTCCTCTCGGATCATGATTTTCTCCCCATCAGCAGGGTCTAGGGGTTCGACGTCCACCACCACCTCTGCAGGTTCATCCTTCCCTCCCTCTGGGTCTTTTTCCTCCACTCCTAAAGGATAACTACCATTGGAGATGATGGACAGTCTGTGTTGACTAGGAGACCCCCTGACGGAGGAGCGTTTTCGATAGTGGTACACCAGCACATAGTCCACTTTCCTTCGGCCGTCAGCAAAGCACAGCCGTTTGCGAGGGTCCTGGTCCATGTCCATCAGGTTATTGGCCACCTGAACAGGTGAGAGGAGAATATAATGTACCCAGGCTCAGTGTTCATCAGCAGTGTGCGTGCATATCAAATTCAATTTAGGAGAAAGGAGGGAGGGAGTATGGTGAGGATAGATGTAGGTCAGACTATTGCTTCTTAATTTGGCTGTTCTCAATACACTTCCATTTAGATTGAAAGTATGAAAGCAATAGACAATTTTCATTCATGCCATTATTTCTCGGTTATCCTTCATTCAATGTTCTGGCTATAGAACTAATGCTAATCTGTTTGAGTATTGCTGCTAGTATTCTAGTAGTACTACTCATGAACAATCAAAAGCATACTCACGTGTATCTTGTTGTCAGTTGTCTGCAGCATGTTATCACACTTAAATAAAAACACAAAAACAATAAGAAACAGCAACAGTTTCTCAGCGTTCCTGGAAAATTGTGTGCGTTTCTGGTGGCATGCACGTTTCTGATGTCACCCTACTAGAGACGCCACCATCCATCTTTCCCTCTGTTTATCCATCGATCTCGCAAAGCATGAAATCCATCCGTCTGTCTGATTTTGGCACCGTTGACTGGGAAGCGCAAAGCTTTGCTTCACGCACAACAGAACGCATCTCCACAGAAACTTCTGATTTGTCCCTGACTAATCGTCCTTGGAGGAATACCCGCGCGTCTCCAAGCGCCAGAGCGCATCATTACGCGCCGGAGGGGATTACGCGTAATGTCACATTTTTATCACATCCGTTTATTGCACCGTGAATCTCTGTTAAATAGCGCTTGGTTTGAGCTTAATATATAGGAATCAGGGGGGCTAAATGCCCCCATAAGCACAATGTGCTTACTTCTAAATGAATAAAGTAACGAAGAAAAAATATTAATAAAGAAAAAAATAGCGTTGATGGAGCAACACATAAAATAAATAAAACATAAGGTTAGAATTAAAAAAAATAATGTGATATATTTATATTTATATGTGCAAATACTTTTGAAAAATTATATTTTTTTTAGATTTCCTGCTCATTTCAATCACATTTGACACTTAGAAAGTGTTCAAACTCCTCCTTTTTCTACTTTTAGTGAACAGACAGCTTGTGGTGTAGACATATTTCATAAATTTGTTGTAGTTCATCCATTCTGCATCTTTCTCTGTCAACCTAGCAGTGAGAATCCCTGAAATCATCTTGAATAAATTCATATTAATTTATTCAAGCTAATTTCATTAGCCACTAGCAACATAAATATGCAACATTTTAAAACTGATTAAAATGTACAATACATCAAAATTACCTTAATTTTTTATCATTACATAATATGACCTCATACATCAGGAAAGTTTGTCCAGGTGCTTAGGAAAGTGTTGTGGTTGTGGCATTTGTTGTTATTTAGTGGTTTAGGAGAATTTTAGTGCTGTTATAGCCAACTTCTTGACACCTATTATGAGGCTCTGACGCTTTATTTCTTTAAAGTAATCTACAAACACATAACTCATAAAAACTTATGTTAAAAAAGTTTATTTGCCACATAGACATGTTGAGCAGGCTACTCACTTGATCCCAAGACTCTTCACTGAAATCAAATGGATCATCAAAGGTGCAGCTGATGGAGTTCATGACTTCAATCTCAGATACTTCCTTTAAATCACTCCAGACAGAGGAGGACTCACTCAAGGCAGTGCTGACTCCATTCAGAACACAGCTATGCACCTCTGTTGATGGGAAACAAAGTTTTAATAGCAGTTAATATCCATACATTTAACATTTATATAGATCTTACTCCACGAACATGACTACACAGGGTTAAGGATGCACCTTTAACCTTTAAAAGACCTCAAAAAGAGACCTACAAAGACAACTCTTCCTATAACTCTTTGATCACACATAGTAAAAAACACAATCTATTTGCAGAAACAATATTCAACACCAATAACATAAACAATTTGCTATATTTTATTCAAAACAAAATATTTCTATTAATGTCTAAATATAAGCCATATAAATATTTATAATTAAAATTCTAATAAATGTCACCTACACAAGCACTCTGCATAGTAAATTATTTAATATTATTTAACATACAAGTACATGTACAGTTTACAGTTGTCAACAGCATGTTGTTATCCGGACAGAGCATAACCGTTCTGTAAAAATGCCTCTGGTACGGTTTATAACTGAAGTCAGAAGTTTTCAACACACTGTCAACTATAGGCAATTATCTGTCAACAGGGTTTGTCATGACTTACCTACATATGAACAGGATTTATTCACAGCCATGTTACCAGCGATTTGAAGCGCAACCAGGTATGGGACGCTTGGAGACTGTGAAGGCGCAAAATCCTCTCAAGGCTTTGGCCAGGTTTAATTTAATACCGTGACTGCTGGAGAGAGAGAGAGGGCTTATGATTGTGCCAAACTTTAACTAATTTCCAGGACCTTCTGTCATGGGTGAACACAGCCCACTTATCTTCCAGTTCCACCAGAAATGGACCTATCAAAAACTGAGAGACCTATTAAAAACTGAAGCAGATTCAGTGGAAATGTCTTGGAGTGTTTATTTTGGCTGACAGCATCATTAGGATGATGCACCTGCCCCATTCAGTGCAATTATGTCACACACTAAAATATTAGGCCCAGCAGCCTTTATCCCAGCAAACAGGAAATGTTCAAAGAACTTTGGCTAATGTTCTGGCAGGTTCCCTCTCAAAGTTATTATTTCTGATGTTCTCTGAACATTCAAATTGTCCACTTTTAAAATTGTTTTAAAAACTTTTTTTTCTTGGTTAAAAAAACATTTGGTAAGGGAACATTCCATTTCATAATTTTGCAAACATTATTTGAATGTTACTTTTGCATATTCTCTAAACATTCTAAAACAAGTAGTAACATTTAAAAAATGTTAGACAAACTAAAACGTTTCAGGAAAACGTTCCATGAACAATGTAATGATAATGTTTTTGTCCTATTGTTTTGAGAACATTATTAAAGATTAGATAACTTTAAACTAAAATTGTACATTCCCTAAATGTTTTCTGTAACATTCACATAACCAAGAAAAACCTGGACATTCAGAAATATCTTTTTCATAACTTGACGTTAGCAAAACATTAGATTTTTTATTGGTTTGGATGTGATGCTCTTTCATACAGAAGGTCAGAACCCCTTTAAAAACATATTTGAACACACAATTACAATGATTTTCATGTTGCCAAGTTAAGTATCCAGGTCTATAGGAACTCATTCAGATCAGTGAGGAGACGTGGAATTTCCTCCATTCACTTATACCCCTCACCAGCTCACCCACACAACTGCTCTCGATTTGCTTGATTTTCTCTTGGAAACAAGAATGGGGAGTATGTCACGTTTAACTCTTCAAAAGCCTGCCCAATAAATCAGCCTTGATACTCCCGTGCATTTCACACCTTCTATTTATAGACGTATATGCTTTACATTACTCACATAGTTCTGGAGGGTAAAAAGAAGAAAAAAAAAAAAAAAAAGAAACAGTTGTGAATTGATTGGCCCCTGGAAATGGAGGGATTTGCACTCTAAAGGCAGCATTCTAATAGTATGTCTTTTCTTAATCCATGCTCTATACATACGTTGGAGGGTCAGGCAAGGTATGATGAAGTCACTGTGCAATCGCCAAACCAACATATACAATGAATTAGAACCATTCCCTAAGACCATAGGTTTGGGGCTGTGGAATGATGCATATGAGCACTCTCTTTTATTAAAAAACTGTTGTTTGTCCTTTGATAAGTCATCAAATTTTTAGCATGGGTGCCCCTCATGTTTCAATAATCCACATTGCACCTAAACTATCTCTCTCTCTCTTTTTAACCCCGAAGAACCACGAGAGGGCACATTTAACACAGCATCAGTGCGTTCTAGCGGCCCCTGGCGCTATATCTGTGTGTGTGTGTGTGCGTGTGTGAGTGGTGCGTGCGTGTGCGTGTGTGCGTGTCGTGTGCGTGTGTGTGTGTGTGTGTTGCGTGTGTGTCCCTTACTTTGCCTGTATTAATCTTATATTTAAATTATTAAAATTGAGGCAATAATAAACGCATAACTGTCAGCAAAAGCATTAATAAAGTGAGTGCTCTACGTTTGTTAAAAAAATACATATTTACAAATTACATCTTGTCTGGTTAGGCGGCGAATTGGTCAGAAAAGTAATGTTGCTGCCCCTTGTGTGTAATAGCATATCATAACATAAGTGCTAGGCCCTATACGTATATATAGGCTATATGTGAGTAGTTTCACTTGCTAAACTTAAGACAGCATGTTCTCTGATAATGTAAATGTTCTGTTCGCTTTTATTCGTTGCTTGAAAAACGGTGGACATAAAAGCATAATGATTTTTTTAAATTGTCATCCGGTTAAATACAAATTTAGTAGCCTAGTATTAACAAATATTTTATGACATAACACCCATATCTGGCAAAATGACGGGTTTGTGGTGTGCCTAATTTTAGGCTAAACAGGCTATAGACTTAACCTGGATCTGGTTCACCCTCCGCCTTTGCGTCTGAGTGAGGCTACTTCTCCGGTCGCACACGCCGAGTCCCGACCAGGTTAATTGACGCACAAGGTGACATGATATTGGCTTGTGGTGCAAATGAGCGGTAAAACCACCTTTTTTTCCCCTTGTGCAAGATCCGCCCTGGGGTGTGTTTCCCAAAAGCAACTATGGTCGCAATTCCGTCGTTATCAATAGATTTCAATGGAACTAACTAGTTAGCTCACGCTGCTTTTGGGAAACGCACCCCTGGTCGGTTGCCCATGTCGCCCATGCCTAAATCCGCCACTGCATAGCATCATTACCCACCACTAGCCTCCAATGTCCCGAACTCATAAGAGCCCTTTTTTTCAAAACTGTCTTTGTGCCACTATGAATACAGAGTTGTTTTGAAGAGAGATCCTTTCACAAAAGGCCTCACAAAACCGATCCTTATTTTTCCTTTTCCCTTCTCTTTGAGAATAAAACAGTTGAATTTCAAATCCAGCTGGAAATTCTTGAACATTGTAAATATCCATTCCACACAAAAGATTATATTTTTGAAGAATGTTGATAATGTTGTATTTTGTGTCCATACATTGAAAGTCAATGGGAAAGGAAACTGATTAGTTAACAACATTATTTAAAACATCCTCTTTTGTGTGCCACAGAAAAAGTCACTGAGAATAACATGAGGGTGAGTAAATGGTAATAAGTTCATGCACCAGACACCAGAGTATGACTAAAAAATATGCAATAGGTTTTCTCAGCAAAAAGATGATGTCGCAGACAAGATTAGATGGCGTCATGTCTTTGCTCAACATGTGGAAATATGTGCACACATTCCACGAAACCTACATGCATGAAATAGGCCTAGGCAGTTAAAAAACTTATCTGATTTTAGTGTTTACAAAAACAGACGTTGTTCACCCAGCATCCTCTCTCAAAATGAAATTACTGGTGAAATGTCACTCTAAGATCGAACAGGTCTTGTGTCTGAACTAATTGTCTGGAATTTCTTAACTAAATGATTCACCTCCAGAGGCCACTGAATTTAATGAGCATCTGGGATGCTGAGTTGAGAAACACATTGTGACTAGTTCTACACTATCTGCCTTGTTGACAAAAGCTTTGTTAAGTAAATAGAATTTAAATAAATATAGGGTGACCCATATGTGCCGCTTTTTTTTTCTTTTTTTTTTTTTTTCTTTCCCCCCCCCAGAATTTCTATATTTCCTACAATATACAGTTTTGGCTTTGGTTTGCGCTGCGCAGACATCGGTGGGTATGACATTAAAGGGGTCATATGATGCTGCTAAAAAGAACATTATTTTGTGTATTTGGTGTAATGAAATGTGTTTATGCGGTTTAAAGTAAAAAAAACACATTATTTTCCACATACTGTACATTATTGTTTCTCCTCTATGCCCCGCATTTCTGAAACACGTACATTTTTACAAAGCTCATCGTTCTGAAAAGGCGAGGTGCTGTGATTGGCCAGCTATCCAGTTTGTTGTGATTGGCCGAATTCCTCAAGCATGAGACGGAAATGTTACACCCTCACATACTGTTGATCAGTGTCCGGCCGAGCGACGAGACATAAACATTCAAACCCATTACAAATGAGGCCTTTGTTGCATCCAGTGGGGACATAATTACTGATTATAATGACTTATACTGTCTTTTTACGCGTTGCGTTGCGTTGCATTGCATCGCGCCGCGTAAACATAAAACTCTGTCTGCATTTGTGACAAACAACAAGTGCTACTCTACCCTGCCCAAAAAACTTGCGTTTGAATCATCAGTGGCAAATGAAAACAC
This sequence comes from Sinocyclocheilus anophthalmus, assembly GCA_018155175.1. Classification (NCBI taxonomy): domain Eukaryota; kingdom Metazoa; phylum Chordata; class Actinopteri; order Cypriniformes; family Cyprinidae; genus Sinocyclocheilus; species Sinocyclocheilus anophthalmus. Next base: position 53,024 of record JADLZN010006552.1, on the reverse strand, counting down.
AGCGGCCTACTGTGAGGGGAAGCCCCGGCTTAGCGTGTCCTGAGGCCGGGATAGAGTGAGCTGAGGCAGGCTAGACTCCGCTCTGTCCACGGTGAAAGTTGATGTATTCCCTCAGCGACCAGCACGGATCAGCTCTAGGCATGACGAAGCGGATATCGTCCTCTTTTGAAGACCAAACAAAGTAGTTTCACTTACACAACGAAGCCATGCATCTTCAGGACATGGCTGCAGCGTCAACAATAAGAGAATAAAAGTTAAGATTTATTTCTTTGCGTGAACATTTGGGAGGCGTTATGCAAATCTTCCCAGATCGTGACGTAGGTATGTGGGGGCATGTTAGAACGAGCCGTTTTAGTTAGGCGTGGCAGAGTCTTAACTTTGATACAGAATATCTCTTTGGTTTTGAGACTTTAGTGTTTGCAACTTTAACAGATCTTCTTTATGCACCAAGAGCTTGTATTACTCCAAAGGGAAAGGAAAAATTGAAAATCGCATCAGATGACCCCTTTAAAGCACCTGAGAGCTATAGAGAGCATTCGACTTCTCCATGCCTCGAATCCGCTCTCAACGTTCTCATACACCGATCGGTCTGTGCAGCGCTGCTTCATGTCGAACACATCTGCGCGCGTATTTGCATCGCTTTGACCGTACTCCCACCTTCTCTGGTCGATTATGTACAATGCCTGCATGTTATTGGTCAAGCTATTTTTTTGATCATTACCATCATCAAGTATGAAAACAAGAAAACAAAGCCCAAACCTGGATATTTTAGGCATTTAGAAATCCTGGCCAGAATTGTCCGGGAAAAAGAGCACGCATGCATGGTCACCCTAATAAATAGATATTCCGTCGAGTCCCTGGCATTATGATTGACAGTCATTGTTTTCCAGTTCCTAAGGGTGACGAGCATCACAGACGGAGATGGACGGGTGTCACAACACTGGGGGATGAAGAAAAGTGCTGCTCTGACCGTGACAATGGGCTCCATTCATCTGCAACGAAATTATCATCCTCACTGTAGCCTACTCGCCTCTCCGCAGAGCCGGCACCACCAGCTTTAGGAAAAATCAATCAAAGCAAAGAATTTCTATAATTAGACAGAGGACAGACTTTGTAAACAGAGCAGAAAATGTCCACTGTGGAAGCAGCCATGAGTAATCGTTGCATAAGGTAGCAGTGCATGTTAATTATCCGCAAATGCCACATGTGGGGTGCAATGCTTTGATAAATATGACTTAAAGTTTTGAGGATTTAGCACCTAGACATTATTGGAGAGGAAACCACAACTGACTAAGTGTTTGGGCCATGACTAGCTGATGTGTCATGTTGACATTCTGTTAACATCCATTAGATCATATCTTAGAGAGGAAAGCATTATCTGCTGTGCTCTTATCTGACATTTAAGGTGCGAATTTGACAAATTTATAATTTATAATCTGTAAGGGTTTCAATAATGAAAGATGTATGATTATTTCAGAGTAAAAATGGCATCAGAGAATATTTGTATAACCTACAGCTCTTCGAGAAGGATAGAGATGCTATAACACAGCAGAACTCATAGCATTGCTGGAACAAAAATATGTTATGAAGGAATGTTATGAAAACGTTATTTCTTAGGTGACATTTGAGTTATTATTTATTTATTTTTTGGTTATTTGAAAGCTAGTAACATTCCATGTTATCATTTTGTGCAACCTTAGCTACGAAGAACTTCCTGTTTGAATGTTCCTCTGAACATTCTGAAAACCAGACGTTTTGAAAACTATTTTTTTTTGCCGTTTTTTTTGTTGTTGTTGCGCTGATTGAGGTCAAAACGACTGATTGCCAGCTTAACATTTAAAATACACCGTGACATGTCACAGAAAGGTGCAAAGTGCCATGTTAGTAGGCTACTCTGATCACAAGACGAGACAACTCCTATCTTGTGATGCATTCTGTGAAAGAGCCACACAGTCTGAAAACAAACACAGAAAACAAGACAAGAGAGGTTATGAGAGGACAGTTTTATGATCTTCTTCTAATGCCATTATCTTTCTTTTTTGAGTAGGCTACATACAAATTCATTAGACTACTTGATGATCATTTCATAACATAAGATGGTCATCAAGTTATGAAAGAAAGGAAGACAGAAAGACAAGTGTGACCGACTCCAGAGCTTCTCCCTTTCTTGCATGAGAGGTGGGAGTTTACCGTTATAAACAGTCACTTCCCCTCAGGGCAGCAGCATTGAGCCACAGACGAGCAACACAAGGACAGACACAGACCTTTGGGAATTGAAACATCTGAAAACAACAAAACTTCTGTTGCTGTGTATTTGATTTAGAAACTGGATTTACATGATGGCTAAGTCAGGCTTGTCCAGTGGAGAGCAGTGCATCAAATACATGATATTCGTCTTTAATTTCATATTTTGGGTGAGTTTAATACAGTTCACTCCTAAATGTTTTATCGTGGGAAAAAAAATGTATACACATACGTGCGTGACATAATGTCTAATAGGCTACATACTTGCTATTCTATTCTAGTAGTCTTTGAATTTGGTTTTTAAACACATTTCTAAATATAGGCCTACTTATTAAATTATTTAACATTAAAGTACGACAAATATATCTTAAAGGCTGATATCCGTTTTGCTGAATTGAATTGTCATTGATTGGCTCTCTATGTCGTTTCGAAGTCAACAAGGCCTACTATGGTGAAGGCGCAATTTAAATATTAATTACGTAACGTATTGCACGACATCTGGCTCGGTGAGAAGTGTGCGTTTGTAGATGCTCGCAATTACGTTGATCTGTTGGCGAATTTATTAATTTTTTTATAATACTTTCTTATGCAATTAAAATTTACTTATGCGTAAAAAAAGTACTAAAAAATGCGAATCGACGCATGGCTATTAATTAGATTACGCGACTTTCATCTCCAGGAAGGTTACTCAGCACGCCCTAATTAATATTCATGAGTTAAGACTTCTCCATCTTATGTATACAAATCTATGTTCGCCATAGTGTGATTCAAAATATGGCGTTTGGGCATATTTGCATATTAATTAATTTATTTGTGTATTTATTTATTTTATTGTTTTTGCAGGTTTCGTACTCCATACAGAACAGGTCAGAAACTAAAGAAAAACATTGCTTATTAACCTACCATTGTTTGTAGTTTTAAATATTTCTTAGAGAGAGTTTTGCATATTGGTTGAGCGGTTAAAGAGAAGACAAGTTTCAGGCTCAATATTGATAACGTTGGGTATTCCATGTCCAAGACGGTAATTAGTTCTTATTGAGAGGAAGAACATGTCAAACCTTTGCATTCCTGTTGCAAGGAAACCACATCCCTAATCCATCCCATCAATGAGGTTAAATTTAGCCTCAGGGATGAAATGTAAACACATGTAAACGTATTTCACAAAGAAAGAAATAAGGACAGAAACCAATTACCTAGTCTACAGGGAAAAATAGAAATATATATAGGCTAAACAATCTATATTCTAACAAGTTTGGTTGAACATTTTGAGTGCTTCACCTAGAAACTTTAAACCAAGACTGTTTACTTTGATTCAAGTAATCTGATACTCACTGTATGAGTAACTCAGAAACTGGATTTTCTGAACTACTGAGATTGTCCACACCTACCACATCCATCCTTAACCCTGTAAAGCCTGACATAACAGATTTTTTTTTTTTTTAAAATAAAAGTTTATTGAACCAAGATATACTCTATATTAAAATGTGGCATATTTAAAATGTTTTGTGGCATATTTCATACACCAGGCATTTATGGACCATGATATAGGAGAATATGGAGCTCATACCAGGGGGAAAAACACCTCAAATTGAGCAAAAACTATGCAATTTGGTGGCGTTCTTATATTGCCAAAAAGATGAAATTCAGATAGCTTGGAATTTAAATCAATTAGATTCACGTTAGCAACTACATTAAATATGCATTAAATATCGGTTGTTCCCTTTATAGTCCCCCTAATCTGTTTTTAATAAGATGAATATACCTAGCTTTTATTATAAACGTGCTGGAGGTCTTTAGAGATCTTATTTGTGTATCAAATATGGTACAGTAGGCTTTATAGGGTTAATGTCCTGTCTTCTCCCTGACCTCTGTCTCTAACTCATCTCCACTTTAAGTGTGAAGCGGTGTCAAGCAAAGGGACAATAGCTGTGTTCTGACTTCCTGAGGGACAGCTCAATTTACATGATAAGTTAAACCAGATCAGCTTGTGTTGATGCAGTTTTGGCAACCAAAGTGCCTTGTGGATCTTTTATACTTTTTATGTGGCAGGTGACCTTTTATCTGCGGTCTTCCCCGCACTTTCCCTGTGACACAGAAAATCTAAAATGGTTTTGCCCCTCCTTCTTTTCCCTCAAAGGCCAGGGAGGAGGGTGTGGCCTGCTGGAATTTTTTTGTTCACTCCTCTGTTTTTTAAGGTAGGTATCAAGCACGTTTCAGGTACTCAGTGTCGGGTGTTTTCTCTTGAAACTACGCTTAATTTTTAGCCATGGCTGCGGGTGGAGTACAATGTATCAAATACTTGCTCTTTGTCTTCAACTTTATCTTTTGGGTAGGTGGTTTTATATCATGTGAGCACATGTTAATTAAATTGTATGTTTGTGGAGTAAAAAGGGAACATAGTAACAGAGAAATGTAAATGTGGGTTAAATGTGATGTGATGAAGATATAAAAGTTTTTAGTTGCTTGTTTACATGTCATACTTTATGTGTGTTTGCTCACTCAGATTATCTATATTTGATGTAGTGCATGACAAACGTTGCTCTCTGAGAGACACGATTCTCAACATTTTGTCTACAGTTTTCACACTTGAATTAATTGTGAAATGAGTTTCTTGTGCACGTGACTTAAATAGAAGCTGTGGTCAGACTGGGCATTTATAGAACATACAATCTGATTAAATTTATTTAAGAACACGTAGGTTTTAGTTGCACATAACCATTAACCACTCATTTGTGGTTAAAACAATTGTTAGTGACTGTTTTATGTAAGCCTGTTGAACTTGTACTTTTACTGTTGACTGTAAATGTGTTTGGAAAATAGCTTAACTTGAATGTAAGACATTTTAACATGTAAGTCAAAAAAATGAATGCACATATGAAGTAAACTAAATTTTAAAACCCCTAACAGCAAAAATAAGGTTCAGTCTGTAACATTTATCTTGTCTTAAAATGCTTCAAAATGAAAATTCAAAAGGGTCTTGGTATTTAGGCCTGGACTTAAGTTAGATTTGTGGTGTGTGAACAAACTAGCAAACGCTGAATCCACCCATCAGCAACTCCCATTGTGTGTGGATGGGAAAAGCTGAGATCAGTTTGGGAATCTTTGAGGGCCAAGCCTCCACACCCCTGGCAGTGAGTCACCGTGACTCATATGTGTGACTGCGTTTTCCAAAGCAGAAGAACACTGGAGGATTGCAATGAATTTGTCAAGTGCCAGAGATGCTTGTGTGTATATGTGGGTTTTATGATCTGGTTTGGCTAGTATGGTTTGTTTCTTAGTATTCATGGTGTCATTAGTCAAAGCACCTGAGGAAACGCACTGATCCACCCATTGTGCAACTTCATAGGTGGAATGATAATGAAAAGTTACACCAAATTTTTATCTGCATGACGAAGAAATATAAACTGTCTGTAGACTATCAAAACGATCTGTTTTGACCAAGTCTAAAGGTGTTTTTTATTTTGTATGTGTGCTGTTGATTGACTTGTAGAAACAAGAACGATTACAATCTAGTACATTACTCATTCTAGGAAGTCACATTACTTCATCCTGGGAATTGCTCGATTTGGTCAAGACAAATTAGAGTTTGTTCAGCATATTTTTGCATATCTCTTTCTCAATGTTTGCCCTGTAGATGTAAGGTCTTGAAGTTGGAAGCAGGCTAGCAAGATTATCAGGTTGGTCAGGTTTTTGTTGAAGTGCCTTTGTACCATAAGGCTTGTTGGACTTCATTCTCTGAGGAAAAAGAAGGAAATGTTGAACCTAATTTCCTGGATGCTTCACCTTTGTAAATGTTTCCACACTTGGCCTGCAGCTATGTTTCCTCTTTGTGTTTGCCAATGACACTGTTGTCACTGTATCTCAAACTAAACACATACCTAGATTTATTAAAGGTTTTGTTTGTTTCCTCAGCTCGCAGGTACAGGAGTTTTAGCTGTCGGTCTCTGGCTGCGTTTCGATGAAAGAACTAAAGGATTTTTCACTGGAGAAAATGCTTCATCTGTGTTCCTCACTGGTGAGTTTGGTCTGGATTTCTAGGTTACCCTTCCTAAGTCCTCAATAACTTCTCAGTGAGTCAAAAACCCTCCTTACCTCCATACAGCTAATTTTATCACGTGATCAGGTCTTTATACGTTGATGTTTGTGTATGTGGTACAATGGTGGTCATGGAAACCAGCCACACCTATTTCCAGACACCAGACCAGTCATTTTGTGAACAGTGCGCTGAACACTTTGATTCAACATGAGCCAAATGAATGTGAATCAGGAGCATGACCCAAGGACAGTAGAAATATTGTATATATAATTTTTATTTTATATTAGGTAATTATGCGGTGATCAAAGATGAATATTCCGCTCATTTCTACGTTCAGTGCAACATGATCCTTCAGAAATCATATAATATGCTGATTTGCTGCTGATTATTTCATATAAAAAGCTATATGATCATATAAATACAGCCTTGTTGAGCATAAGAGACTTCTTCTTTTAAAACTTTTAAAAAATTTCAATTATTCCAAACTTTTGACAGACAAGACTCTGACTTGGTCATTCAACATTCACGGAACAATCCTGTTCTTAAAGCGAGACAAATAGCTTGACCACTACAAAAACATGTGTAATATTCAAAGCACTCTATCTATTCTTCTAGACTGTGTTTTTATGAAAGGCACAAAGATTGAATTCTTTGTATCTGGCTTGTGGAGAAAGACCACAAAACAACCAGCAAAATGAACTTTAAACCGAAAACCAGCCCCCTAATAAAACATCCCTCAGTTTTTGAAGGGTGGAAACCACCTAAATATAGTGACAGGGATGTTGGGTTTCTGTTTGCATATTTGTTTTTTAAGAGGCAGGTTGTTTGAGTTATAATGGCAGTGCTGTTTCGGAGGAGGCTGTCTTTGGCCCACATGATGCCAGCTCTGCCCCTTCCCATCATCCCTCACAGAGCTGCCTTTCTCCTCCTCGCCAACAGAACCCGCATTGTTTGCTCCCTTCACACCTCCTTTTGTTTGGCCTGTTTATTTTCCTTTTTCAAGATTTGTCAGAAGAATGTTTGCCTCCATCAATCCAGAAACATGATAAACTTTGTAGGCAAGTGTCCAAGTGACTGTCAGAGGTTTTGAAAGCACTTTGAGTGACAGCAGGGCATCCAATCCAGAAAAGCAGCTACATTCTTAAAAATAAAGGTTCCACAGGGAGTTTAGAAGAACCATTTTTGGTTCCCCAAAGTACCTCATGAAAGAACCGTTCTTAAACTTAGCATGAAGAATATTTAAATCATCTGAAGAACCTTTTTCCTTTAAAGAGCCTTTTGTGGAATGGAAAGATTCCATAGATGTTAAAGGTTCTTCATGGAACCATAGATTCCAGTTTATTTTTAAGTGTGGGGTATGTTGGGGTTTCATCGTTTCTATGGATACAGCACAATCCACTTGCATGGAATTTTGTTTTGCATATCTTGCTTTGCATAGTTTCTGATAAAGTAGCTAAAGGAAAAAGTTATAATTTATACATTGAGAATAATGTATGGTTGTAATAAATTAAAGGGGTCATATGATGCGATTTCTTGTTTTCCTTTTCTTTAGTGTATTATGTAGCTTTTTGTGCATGTATAAGATCTGCAGAGTTACAAAGCTGAAAGTCTCCCACAAAATGATTTATTCTATCTAAAAGAGAAGGCCGATCCAGACCGGGCTGAAACGCCTCATTCAAACACGCCCCCACATGTCTACCTCACGAAAATGTTCATGCAAAGAAAGAAGGCGTGGTTTCAGTAACCGCAGTTAGTGTTGAAGCAGCCATGTCAGGGAGACGGGGTGTTTCAGTGCGAAAGCAAAAGCACTTTATTAGTAGATGCAATTTTGGAATCATTGGTTAAGATTTATTTACAACAGAACAGCACAACCGAATTTGTGCAATGCATTTTATGGATGACAGTTTTGTGAACATATGAGAGTACAAGGCTGGCTGTGTAAAGGCTAATTCTGAAAAAAAAGGGTCAATTCCGACTTGGCTATGACAATCTGGCGCTTCTGAATAAGCAACTGTAAGTATGTTTTGTTATTAGTTAAAGTATTTGCTATTGACTGTTCAAATAAGGAGTTTCGCTAGAGCGCAGAGTAACGCGTCGTGTGTGTGTGTGTGTGTGGGGTGGTGTGGGTGTGTGTGTGTGTGAGAGAAAGAGAGACAGGGTCACATCACAGGAGAGGGAACTGTCTGTCAGAAATCATAGCACGTTAGCTGTCTTAACCACGGCTTGTGTACGGCATTATCACTGTGTCTGTCACATGACTATGTTGCCCTTTCGTGCTTGAACTGATGGTAAAACTAACAACATTATTAACTGTCTTTACATTTATTTTGAAAGATGAAGCTCGCGATTATGGTAAGGGCCGTTACATTTCCGACGAGTGCTTGCGGTGTTCGGTCATTCACAATGCACTGGGTCAGCTTGCCAATCAGAGCAGACTGCGCTTGTCAGAAGCGGGGGGGCTTTGTTGACCATGACGTGTTTGAGAGAGGCGTGGCATAGAGGACCTACAATAATGTACGATATTTGAAAAAGGATGTGTTTTTTGAACATTAAAGCATGTCAACATTCTGTTACACCAAATACACAAAATAATGATCTTTAAAATAGCATCATATGACCCCTTTAAATCTGACAAAAATGCCATTTACAGTAAATGCCTTTGACTTCAAGCTGTTTTTTTTCAAATGAGAAGCCAAAGAAATAGTAAGACACATGTAATGGTAAGTAAATGGGAATAATAAATGTTGTCTTTCTCCACCTCAGGGGTCTACATCCTCATTGTGGCTGGTACCGTCATGATGGTGGTTGGGTTCCTCGGCTGCTGTGGAGCAATAAGAGAATCGTCTTGCATGCTGGGACTGGTGAGTCCTCCCATATTCTACTCCTACAGCATAAAACAAACAGATTTTTTTGCATTACTATTATTGATGCAGTTACACTGTTAAAAATAAAGGGTTTTGCAGTCATGCCATAGAAGAACCATTTTGGGTTCCTCAAAGAGCCTTTTAGTGAACAGTTCATAAAAAAAAAAAACTTTGAATTTTTCCTTTCCTTAGTCCATTTTTTTTCTAAAGAATGTTTTTTACTATAAATTTTCCATGGATTTTTAAAGGTTTTTCATGGAGCCATTGATTCCAATAAAGGACATTTTTTTGGTTTTGACCCACATGCATGATTTATTCTTTCTGGTTGGCAGGATGAGAATGAAAATGCTGATGTCCTTGTTCACTTCATCTCTCACTTTTTCTTGCTCACTCCAGTTCTTTGTGTTCCTGCTCATCATTTTTGCAGCAGAGGTGGCCGCTGGAATCTGGGGATTGTCCAATCAAGACAAGGTGGGTGGCGGTCATTCTCCTGAGAGTCAAGTCAACTTATTTATATTGCACTTCGCTTTATACAGTACAGTGATTGATGACAGTGATCAAATACGAAATAATTATATCGAGCTATAAAGCCGCTGTAAAGAACAATAGTGTCATTATGCAGATCAAAAACATTGATGCAGTTCCATTCAATAACTGTCAAAGTTGCAAAAGTCTCTCAGAAATAACATAAAGGCAGCTCTACTCAAAACAATAGTGTTAATGTCGAGTTCAATTCGTTCTCATCCATTAGTGTCAGTGCAGTTGAATCGCTAATATTTCTGAAAGTTAATTCTCTTTTAAGGCCCCTTTCTCCTTATACTCTTTTATTTTCTCTTTATTTCTCTCCTCCTCCTCAGATCGTGTCAGATGTCCAGCAGTTCTACACCGAGGCGTTCAACAAATACAAAGAATCTAAACAGGAAGCGCTGAGAGAAAGTCTGCGAGCCATTCAGTACGGAGTAAGTTTGTTCAAACCATAACATCAGAAACATTGAGAGAATGGAGGAAATAAAACTTAATGTTAAACTAACTCAGTATATGTTCAGCTGAGGTGCTGTGGACCATCAGGAACAGTTTTTGATGGAGCAGCCGAAACCTGTCCCAAAGAGGAGGGACTTCAAGCCTTTGTCACAAAGGTATGAGAAACTCAATAAATATTGACTCTTTTTAAGCAAAATCTCTTCGGTTAAATGTCTTTTTCCATGTGCCGTTGTTACCTCTTGTGTTACTCTCCAGAGCTGCCCAGATGCTATTAAGGAGATCTTCACCTCTAGGCTTCACGTGATCGGAGGGGTTGGGATTGGCATTGGTGTGGTCATGGTGAGGAGATACTTATGCATATGGTTCTGTGCATTTTCACCTAAAAAGCTTTGACGCTCCAGAGCTTGTAGCCGAGTCTTTCTCCTCGGGTCACTATGGTGTCAGATATTAACCATGTCTCTTTCATTGGCAGATCTTCTGTGTCCTATGATCTTCCAGCTGTGTGCCTGCTGTGCTGTCCATCCGACACGCACCAGGGACCATTGTATTGATGTCTGCCGCTTTGCAGCCTGTCTTCTGCTCTCTGTTTATATGTGTTTGTAAAAGTGTGTGTGAGCGTGTCCGTGTTTGGAAAATCCCTCTGATAAACTACTAACAAACCCCAGCTTTAGTCAAGCACTCTCAACTGTTACAGGTCATGCATATGCTAAGTGGAACAATGAATTGCGCTAGAGGCTGTTTTTAATTTCTTTGGTGTTTCGTATAACGTTCATTTGCCTCTTTGAAAGTACTTGAAAGCTTCTGGCAGTCTTTTGTAACATTGTATGGCGGCTTTTTTCGCTACAACTATGGGTGTCTGGACGAGAAGAACCCTACTGGTAGTAACGTTACACTTAAAGTAAATATAACTAACTGACTGGAATGCGTTGGTGATGTTTATTTATGTTTGTGTAATGTCTTTGATGGGTAGTCCTGATCTAACCTGAAATATTAAATATATGTTTTGCACTGCCCTCTGGTTGGTTTACAGTTCCACGCCATGCATCAACACTTTATTGTTTTAATGTGTGACCAAAATTGCTTTTCATTTAGTTAGTACCATCTCTGTTGTCTAAGTTTAGTTGTATTTTAACACTGTTTCTATAGTTTCCAAAAATTTCTTTATTTACAACTACCAGTTAGGAAGGAGTTATTCATCAACATTTATTGGGTTGTAACAAGTTTTATATGATAGGATACAAAACAAAAAGAAAGAGTCAGCTGAGATAAATGTAACGTTTTACAAATCCATTTTTTGGCTAAAATTAATCAAATTGGCCACTTTATCATTCAACAACTGGCCGTGAAATAATCTATTAAATAACTGATTTATGTTTGTTAGATTTACAGATAGTTTAATTGGCACAAAACTACATATCATTTTTTGCTTTTTCGTTTTTTGCCCTTTTTTCGTTTCTTCTTGGTGGCTCCAGTCCAGCCAAATCCTCTGAACTCCAAGCAGTCCACTGCATTATGGGAGATGTAGTAGACATTCTCCATGGCAGCTGGACTCAGAATATCCACATCTGTCTTTGTGGATTTGGCACTGACAGACCTCTTCTTGGATGAGCGCTTTCTTTTGCTTTTTGCCGCAGGTTTGGCACTTTGAGATCTTGACTTTTTGGTACCTGTAGGCTATAAAGTTTATAGAATGGGAAGGAATGTAAGCAAACCAGATGTTTTTGGGTGTGTCTGTGTTTAGGAATGTTGGAAAACAAGTTTAAAAAGTCTCTGTTTCCCACCTTTTAGTGCCAGTTCTGCTCTACACTATGTAGAGGCTCGAATATGTACCTCTGAATAAATAATTTGTTTCCAGATTAACCCTTGGTCAATGCATGTATAGAACTGCGTTCGTTTTTGTGTAAACTCCATTGGGTTGTATTATTATATTTGCACTTTCGCTTTAACAGACAACGAATTGTGAATAAGGCTGCTGGTCCTTCCTTAGATGTGCCCTCCTTTAGAGGTCTTTTGTGTTGTGTGTGTGTAATTGAGGGTGTTGTCTAGTGCGGGCGTCATTGGAAGCTTTTACTGGGATATCACACCATGTTGGCTTTCTGCGGTGATTCCCAACCTAAGAATAACTGTTGTGATGAGATTAATAAGGAGACTTTGGAGTGATATTTATGATTTATATTCGAGTTTCTGTTCTAATCGGAACTGTGTCTTATCTGCTGTTAGTATACTCCTCCGGCCGATTGCGCTGAGAAGGAAAACTAACAGTTCCCACGTGAGAAAAAAACACGTGCTTTTTCATTGAAAATAAACAGAGAGTATGACGTTTAAAAGAGGCATATAATTTATTGTGTTTATTCATTACAATGAAGCAAATCAGCGGTTTCTATGTGTGTGTAACACCAACGAGTATATAAAATGGACTGACAGTCGGGGAAGAGCTAAAGGTGCAATATACTTATTTAGCGATTTCCTCGAAGCGGACGCTAGCTTACAATTGACATACAAACTTGTCGAAAATTAGCACCCAGGCAGTTAATTTATGATGTGCCGAGTTGTTTTCGTAAAAAAAAAAAAAAGCGGTTTATACAGCATATTTGGACATCCTGCATTGATTTACGCATTACGCATTTTTAGCTCAAGTTGGGAGTCTCCCTCTACGAGAGGAGCTCTGGTGTAATTCACATATTTCACCACAGGAGGGCGCTGATTTGCGTTTCGCTGACTGCAATTTTGTAATTTACAGATCTAAGAATATTATTCTGCTAATCAAAAGAGGTTATTTGGCAAATGTAATCAACATCTAGTAAATCACAGGTTAATCAACTATTTATGAAATTATATTAAAACAATATAAAAAAAATTTATGTCAGCTCCGGCTCGAGTTATAACCAAAATAAATATCAGCCATGTAATTCACACAATTCACCACAGGAGGGCGCTGGTTACGTTCCTTTGATTCGCATGATTTAAAATATTTGTATTTTAACAAATTCCACAATACAAGAAAATGCACTACAGAATTATGTAATCCATGCAAAAATATTTTAAATTAAAGTTAATATTAAGAGACTATACAGTATTCTGTTTACTGATTTAAGAATATATTTCCACAGATGTTCTTTTGCTGCACAGGATAATCGATCATTTATTAAATATAATTTAAGTATAAAATAAATAATTCCGACTCGAGTTATAGCAGTAGAAATAAAAATCAGCCGGTTCAGGAGGAACAACGACAGCAGAAAACTGTATGACAGTCGGAGAAGAGATAAAGGTAGGCTATAATATAGCAACTTATTTAGCTGGACCATAATAGCCTTGTCGCAGCGATTTCCTTGAAGCGGACACTAGCTCAAAATTGATTGAGTTCATTTACGATGTGTCGAGTTGTTTTCGTAAAAAAAAGCGGTTTCTACAGCGTATTCAGGCATCTCCTCCATTGATTTACGCATTTTTAGCTCAAGTTGGGAGTCTCCCTCTACGAGAGGAGCTCTGGTGTAATTCACATATTTCACCACAGGAGGGCGCTGATTTGCGTTTCGCTGACTGCAATTTTGTAATTTACAGATCTAAGAATATTTTTCTGCTTATAAAAACCGGTTATTTGGCAAATGTAATCAACATCTAGTAAATCATATGGTAATCAACAATTTATTAAATGATATTAAATCAATATAAAAAATTTTAATGCCAACTCCGACTCGAGTTATAACCTTAAAAAATAGCAGCAATGTAATTCACACAATTCACCACAGGAGGGCGGTGTTTGGTTAAGTTGCTTTGATTCTTACCTCTTACGTTTAAAAATGTATGTATTTTAACAAATCACACAATACAAGGAAATGCACAAGAGAATTATGTAATCCATGCAAAAATATTTTATTAAAGTTAATATTAAGATACTTTAGTCTTTTTACATATTACAGATTTAAGAATATATTTCAAAAAAAAAATGTTTAATTAAATTAATCAACTCAGCAATGTAATTCGTTCAATTTACCACTGGAGGGCAGCTGAACTCTGCAGACTCAAATTTATAAATATATTACATATATACAGAATATCTTTTTACTAACCAATAGTCAGTAAAATCACAGGGTAATCAACAATTAATTTAATAATATTAAATCAATGCAAAATTATCCTCTGGCTCGAGTTATAGCGCTAGGAACAAACAGCAGCAATGTATTCAACAATTCACCACAGGAGACTGTTATTTTGAATATATTAGAATAATTAAAGATGAAGCCCTGTGATGGACCGGACTGGCCATGCGTCCAGCGTTTCTCCGTCTGCGGTCCAAGACATTGGATATACTTCAGATCCTCTCGAGCCTACAGAGGACAAGCAGTTTGAAGAAGGGATGGGCAGGTGAAGATATAATCATATATTTGTACTAAGAAAAATAAATTATTTACCAGATGTGTGTTTTTGTTGTTGTTTTATTTTGCTTCAGAGTGTAATCAATTTATTAATAAATATTAAATCAATGCAAAATAATTAAATGCAAGGTTTCCGTCTGGCTCAAGTTAGAGCTGAAATCAATTCTGTGCAATTCCCACAATTCGCTACAAGAGGGTGTTCAGAGTTATTTTGACTTGAAAATATATTTGAACAAATCGTGAGATAAGCAGAACAATACAAGAAAATCCTGCAATTCAAATTTTAATTGATATTAATACAAGTTTACAGATTTAAGTGATTATTTTTTAAATAATAGAGATATTTTATAAATATTTCTGATATTGAATAATCAATTTAATATATAATTTTCAATGCAAAATAATTGAATGCAAGATTTTCCACTGGCTTTAGAAAGAAATTGCAGCAGTGTAATACAAGCAAATCACCACAGGAGGCATGAAACATGATCATAAATGGTGTCTAAAAGAAATGACTATTTCTTTGCTGTTTAGTAACAGTTATGTGTTAGAGTTGTGAAACAGAAGTAATGTAAGTAAAGAATGTTCTGTGTGTCTTTTAAATTACTCTTAGTCTTAAATGAATAAATCATAAATCAGTTCCAAATGAAACCGTTACCGTGACTGATCTTAAATGAGCTTCACGGCTCGTCAAACATCAGAGCAGAAAGAAGCCTTCAGTCAGGAGTTCCTGACACTCTCGGAGGGCTTTGAGGATGTTTGGTAGTTACTGAGACTAACTAGTTGACAGACCAAGATCACATGAGGCTCATGAGCAGCCTAGTCACATGTAGCTTTTCTAAAGTGTTAGAGATGTGAGTTTCGCCCTCCTGTGGAGAATCCAGGTTCAAATGTTGTGTGCTTTAAATGATTAAAAGGAAGGAAAAAAAGAATCCACAGATAAGTGTGAATAGTTCTGACTGGCTGTTGATATTGCAATGCATTCTGGGTATATTCTTATGCTCTCACCCTCTTAGAGAAGTATCGAGCATTTCACACAAATCAAAAAAGAGTGCAGTTACAATACCTAGTTTCAAATTATTCTCATTGGAAAGTATTTTCTTGTTTGTCTCAGTAGCAGATCTTTCATAAAGCTTAACTGAAACCAGTTTTTTTGTTTAGCCAGATAATAACAGCTCTGGATTTTAAATTCACAGTTCTTGCAATGTCAGTGATTATCAAGGACAGTAGTTGAGTGTTTGTGATGGTGACAATCTTAATAAATATTTAAAAGAAAGCACAAAGTCTTGAGGTTTAAACTACAAAAAATCTAACTGATAGTAATACATTCTACTGTAAAAGACCAAAAACTAAACGTTTTCAGCTCAGTCACTGTGATACAGTGGATAATTGTTCACCTTTGGCTATGACATTACTGGATCAAATCCATCCTTTTATCACTTAAAATGAGATTCAAACAAGATAAAACTTTGAGAACTACTAAAGCGCAGTGGTGCAGAGGCTGAACAAGTGACTTAACATCAACCTGCCCCAGAGACGTGTTCAAATCTCACAGATGTCATGAATGCTTTTTACAGGAAAAAAAAGACCAAATCTCACAGCTTCTGTGGCTCAGTGGTTAAACGCTTCAATTGCAAACATAAAAGTCTGGGTTCAAATCCCACACTAACTAAAATTAGTCATGATTTAGAACAAATCTCTCAGTAAAAGCCTGTTCAAAATGATCATGTTCTCCGCAGGCTCTGTGGCTCAGGAGATAAAGCTGTGTTTTAATCCGGGAGATCTGAGGTCAAGTCCCACTATTGCTTACTTTAAATCAATCTCAGCCAACAAAGTCACTCAAACGCCAAAATACAACGTAGAGCTCATGATGGATCAGTGGATAAACACACGTCCTCTGAGGATGAGACTGTGATGGAGACGTGGGTTTAAATCCCAGACAGAGCTTCCTTCAACATCTTTATTGGGAAATCACAGGTAAACAGTCAGATATAAGCTCCTTCATGTGCTCCAGCAAGAGACCTGTGGCTCGCAGGTAAGAGCGCTGCCTCACGGGTTCAGAGGTTGCTGGTTTGAGCCCAGCCGGGTCTCTGCGATACGAGTGAATGCTGGAGTGTGTGTGAAGGCGCGCCTGAAGAAGGGGGATATCAGTACGGTCTCCCCCTGGAGCTTCCAGCACCGTGACCCGCAGCGGTTATACTTTTGCACAGACTGAAAAAAATAAATAAAGCTGCATAAAAATTCTCATCCCCCGTCCCTTCCCCATCAGCTTAGGTTACCATCATTTGCTTTTCAAAGGAAGGCCCTCCAAAAAGCAAATGCTGGTAACCTCCATGTTTAGTGCACTAGAACACACATTCACACGAGACACATTACCTGTCCCTGAGCAGATGTCCATCATTACACTCAATGTCTGTCCACACGTCCCAGAGCTCTGCTTCAGCCGGACCAGTTTACAGCCAACAACACATCACTTATTCTGGAGAGACACGACACAAACACAGACATTATCAGACATACTGCATCTCAAGACTAAAAACAGGTAATAAGAGAAATATATTAACATTGCATATTTATAAAACACTGCAGCCTCTATTAAACTTCTGTAATGCTGTATCAATCAGTTTCCTTCAAGCTACTGTTCGTTTCGATGCTATTAATTAAATTACTTTCTTGCAGGCCACAAAAAATACAATGTAAATGCCGAATAATACTAAAAAACAATCTTCCCATCCAAAACAATCCCTGATCAACAAAACATGAGAACAGGAATGTAGAAAACAAATAAAAGATGATATTAATGGCTGTGTTCTTATGAAGAGTCAGAACTAGAATCATCAGAGCTTCACACAACACCTGCTGCAGGACCAACAGAGACTAACTTTACACTTCACAGAGTCAATATCAGCGACTCCTGCTTATTACACTTCACAGAGTCAATATCAGCGACTCCTGCTTATTACACTTCACAGAGTCAATATCAGCGACTCCTGCTTATTACACTTCACAGAGTCAATATCAGCGACTCCTGCTTATTACACTTCACAGAGTCAATATCAGCGACTCCTGGTTATTACACTTCACAGAGTCAATATCAGCGACTCCTGCTTATTACACTTCACAGAGTCAATATCAGCGACTCCTGCTTATTACACTTCACAGAGTCAATATCAGCGACTCCTGCTTATTACACTTCACAGAGTCAATATCAGCGACTCCTGCTTATTACACTTCACAGAGTCAATATCAGCGACTCCTGGTTATTACACTTCACAGAGTCAATATCAGCGCGATTTGTTCAGAGATTATAAACGAAACGCAACAACTACCGATTGATTTGCTAAACAGCGCGTGAGTCACTGAACGAGAGAAATTCGCTTTATGCGGAAAGTTACTTACAGGTGAGTCGCGTTCATCGGGACCGTGTGTCGGATTATTTGCAGATTCGCTGAAAAACATGTTGTTAAACTGACATTAACAGCGGTCATCTGCAGGATCTGCACGTGTTGTTGTTGTGACTGTCATCAAGCGTCATGTTGTCAAGCAGCTGAAGGAGTCAGACTGAAGCTGAAACCCGCTTGCGCCGCCTAGTGGCGCGGAGGCAAAATTGCACTTCAGTTTCTACAATTCTGCTGTTCGTGGGAAATTGTTGATCTTGTTTATGTATTTTAACAAGAACAGAGAGAACAGAACAAATTCCTGTTCAAGTTCATTAGACTCCATTTGCAGCGGTGTAATTCACAAAAAACAGTTTAAGTGTATTAGACTGGATTGTAATTCACAAAAACCACCACAGGAGGGCCTGCTTTAGGTCCTCTGGCTTTTTTGCATGTCAGTTTATTTTAGTAGAAGAGGACAGAACAAAATCACACACAAACAATAACCTAAAATAGCAATGCACAAATAATATCAGAGGAGGGCGTTCATAAGCCTCGGTTCAACTTCAGAGTCGTCTCATTAGTCATTCTGTGGTGATTTTTGTGAATCACAATCGAGTCTAATAATAATCTTAACCTGGTTTCGCCCTCCTGTGGTGATTTTTGTGAATTACACTGCTACAACTTATAATAAATGCTAATGTAAAAGGCCAAAGACAGTGAATTCAACACAATCTCTGTGGTACGGTGGATTATTGTTCACCTTTTGGGTGTACTGGGTCAAATCTAGCAAGTTTTAAAGATACTTGTATCCCTTAAAATGAGATTTACACTACAAGCAAGATAAAACGATAGTAAACCATCTGTTTTGATTGAAGCACAGTGGTGCAGTGGCTAAACATAAGACTTTAACTCATAAAACTGCAACAGAGATGTGTTCACATATGAATTGAATGTCTTTTACTCAGCCTAATCTGACATTAAAATAAATGTAAAATCTAAATGACTGTAAAAACAACAACAGAGTAACATCACTGTTTCTGTGGCTCAGTGGTTGAAGGCTTTAATCTCAGACATGAAAGTCCCGGTTCAAACACTGTAATTGTTATTCATAATTTAGCACAAATCTCTCAATAAAAGCCTGTTCGAAATATTCATGTCCTCCACAGGCTCTGTGGCTCAGGAGATAAAGCTTTGTGTTTTAATCCGGGAGATCTGAGTTCAAATCCCACTATTGCTTACTTTAACTCAATCTCAGCCAACAAAGTCACTCAAATGCCAAAACCCAACGTAGAGCTCATGATGGATCAGTGGATAAACACACGTCCTCTAAGGATGAGACTGTGATGGAGACGTGGGTTTTAATCCCAGACAGAGCTTCCTTCAACATCTTTATTGGGAAATCACAGGTAAACAGTCAGATATAAGCTCCTTCATGTGCTCCAGCAAGAGACCTGTGGCTTGCAGGTAAGAGCGCTGCCTCACGGGTTCAGAGGTTGCTGGTTCAATCCCAGCCAGGTCTCTGCGATATGAGTGAATGCTGGAGTGTGTGTGAAGGCGCGCCCGAAGAAGGGGGATATCAGTACGGTCTCCCCCTGGAGCTTCCAGCACCGTGATCCGCAGTGGTTATACTTTTGCACAGACTGAAAAAATAAATAAAGCTGCATAAAAATTCTCATCCCCCGTCCCTTCCCCATCAGCTTAGGTTACCATCATTTGCTTTTCAAAGGAAGGCCCTCCAAAAAGCAAATGCTGGTAACCTACATGTTTAGTGCACTAGAACACACATTCACACGAGACACATTACCTGTCCCTGAGCAGATGTCCATCATTACACTCAATGTCTGTCCACACGTCCCAGAGCTCTGCTTCAGCCGGACCAGTTTACAGCCAACAACACATCACTTATTCTGGAGAGACACGACACAAACACAGACATTATCAGACATACTGCATCTCAAAAATCTCAAAATAAATTCAATAATAGTTAACAAATATAAACTAAGTACATAAACTGAATTCCTAAACAGTGTAAAAAGATTGCAGAGTATATTATACGTAAGCAATCCTGTACCTTTAATAATCTTTTAGTTCAACCTGCTTTTCTCCCCAGCTTAGTTAATACGTTTTTAATTAAATAAATGTGCATTTACATTCACACATTCAAAAGAGGCAAACAGCACGATTCCTTATTATTGCACTTTATAATATATAACATTCATTGAAAGATGATAAAGCACGCGCAACTGAATCCTTTGTTATTCTGAAGCTCGGACAGCTTCAGCAGAAGATGTGAGTGTCTGAATACATTGCTAGCTGTTCAATAACTAACACAGTTTAAACAACATCATTTCAGGTTCAAGACCTCATGCAAATGTTTCTTTAGTTCCGAGTGTTTTCGCTCTGTAGTGTCCGCTGAATCCATCATTACATCAATCTAAATGAACTGACAAAGCTGCCCTGCTCTGCATTTCTTACTCACACTCACAGAAACTGAAACAAACTCTTTCAGAAAGTTACTTACAGGTGAGTCGCGTGACACTCGTTTTATCAGACTGTGTGTCGGTTTTGTTTGCCGTTGAGCTGAAAGATGTGCTCTCAACGTGACATTAACGGCTTTTTAGACTAAATCATCTGCAGGATCTGCACGTGTTGTTGTTGTGACTCTCAAGCGTCATGTTGTCAAGCAGCCGAAGGAGTCAGACTGAAGCTGAAACCCGATTGCGCCGCCTAGTGGTGAGGATGAAAAATGTAAACTAAATTCTAAACTAAACTCTGTTAATCAATCCTGTCATGTAGTGTCATATATGTTATATAGTGTGTGTATGTATGTAGTATGTATACACACACACACATACTCTCTCTCTCTCTCACACACACACACACACACACACACACACACACACACACTGACATAAAACTGTTACTGTGTCATCCAATCATTTATTATCTTATGAAACAAGAAAAACATTGCCTTTTAGTAGAAATAATATCTTAGCTCTCTAAGCTGAGTAAAAAAAACTTATATAACTTATA
Organism: Sinocyclocheilus anophthalmus; assembly: GCA_018155175.1. Taxonomy (NCBI): domain Eukaryota; kingdom Metazoa; phylum Chordata; class Actinopteri; order Cypriniformes; family Cyprinidae; genus Sinocyclocheilus; species Sinocyclocheilus anophthalmus. Next base: position 32,107 of record JADLZN010006552.1, on the reverse strand, counting down.
TAACCTAATAGATATATTTAAGAAAAAACTTTCAGAGGAACTTGACTGAATGTGTATGTGTAATTATGTGTATTACACTAAGATATTTATAAGTAGATACGCTTTTTTTCTACCCCAAGCCAAAATAAAGCCTTGATTCATTGCATTGATTCAAAATTGTGTCCCTCTAGAACAGGGCATAATGTTAGAATAATCTAAAACGTGATCAACTGAAAAAAGGAGTATTCATTTGTTATTAGTAAATATAGAAATTGCAACAACAAACACATATAGTCACTGGGGCTGGCAATCTTCAAAATGGTTAAAAATAATTTATATGTGGGTCATCAGAAAGAACTTTTCAAACTTGGAAAATGCATTGCGCACCTACAAAGTGTGGGAAGAGAACATTACTGAACATTGGTTGTGCAGACAAAACAATGTATCTAATGTACATTTTCCCATTTACAATTTGCCTAAAAGATGGCTTTTGGTTACAAACAAATGACAACTAATCTATATAAAAACAGCATATGGTGTGTCTTTAGATTGGTGGAAAGCTGTTCATTATTATAGCTGTTAAAACATACAAGCAGGACATGATTATAAAAAACATATACACCACATAAAGCTGACATGCTTTAATATTTTAATGACTTAAGAATTACCCATGCATTATTAATTTGTTTTTCAATCACATTCAGCATTGCCAATGATATCCCTTGGGTGAATTTGCCAATGTAGCACTTTCAACTACAGTAGTAACATTAATACCAATATTTAAAAACATATAGCTTGTAAAATGTTCAAAAATAAAGTATTTGTATTATATATTAAAATGTTATGGTATTATATTTCATTTACAGAATATAATATTTGAATTTCCATTAACTTTCTAAAAAGCTAGAATAAAAAATTAGAAATTTTTCCACCAATAACCTGTGGAAATGTCAAAAAATATTCTACATTTTAAATGAAACATCTCATTACAACTAAAATTTCAATACAATAACAATATATTATCCAGCAAGTCAGTTACATTTTCTTGCAGGCTTCTTTTTCTGGGAGACCTCTTGGAAGACTTTTCCATCTTTCTGAGTTTTCCAAGTCAGTGAGAAAGGTCCGCTTATATGCAGCTTCTTCTCCATCTATGAGATTCAAGTGAATGTAAATACAGAGAATCAATTGTAACATGAACAGCCAGAAGATGTTTGCAGAAAAATGCAGCTCATTGTTACTCTTGTCACTGCTCTCACCTCCTCCGAGAGTTTACTCATGGTTTTGTGAACGTTTGGGTTGAACATGGGGTCGGTCTTTACCTCAATCCTCAACAGGACTTTAACACTTGTGTCTAAGCCCTGGACAGACCCTCTGTTTGTGGAATAGGGCTCTAAAGAGCAGTGTCAAAGAGGTAAAATGAAATATTTCTGTATAATAAATCATTACAATTATTTGTTATATTTATTCGTTTATAATTTGTCTTAATGAAATTATATACACAAATACATAAATATTATATAAAATAATATTACTTTAGTTTCTTCAAGCATACAATTCAAGTGTAAAAAAAATACACTTAATTTGTGTAAAAATTAATTATAGGAAGGAAGAGCAAAACCTCAACAATCAACAATTTTAGTTTACTGATGTAGAATTTATTTATATAATGTCATATAGATTTGCACACAAAAACACATCAGCTTTACTTCAATTATTGCAAGATATTTTTAAATATGAATATGTGAATATTAAAATTCGATTGGCACTCACCACTGCAGATGACTCCAGCATCGTGCAGGTGATCGAGGTTGTTGTGCTGCCAGTGAGCTATGTTACATTGTATCAATGAAGACTCTTTCCCTACACAGTCAACAGAATTCATCCATACTGGGCCAGATCCCTGTCCAAAATAAGCACCACCTTTTGCCGTTATAACATCTCCACAGCCCAGTTCTCTACAAACCACTGCAGCATCTGTTAGATTCCAGCCATCATCAGATACTGTTCCCCACTGACCATCATGAAGAACCTCCACTCGTCCAGAACAAAAGCTATTACCATTCACCAGCCTGACAGGGACTAATGGCAACACCGATGAAAAAAACAAAAAACTTTCATGATTTGTTGATATTAAAAGAACCTTCTCAAATGTATGAGCAAATAATGACACAATTTTGTTTTAACTTTAACATGAATTTACAATTTTCAACTCACGGCCACATATGACTCCAGCGTGCTCTGCAAAAAAACAGTTATGTGTTCCCCATCCCTGAATTGCACAGGTGCTCAGAGATGCCTCTTCTCCATTGCAGTTTACATTGCCCATCCATATTTGTCCTGATGTGGCTCCAAAATAAGCACCATATGTTAATACTTTAATATTCCCGCAGCCCATCTCTTTACATACCACTGCGCCATCTGATCCATCCCATTTATAATCACACACGGTTCCCCATTTTCCATTATGGAGAACCTCCACTCTTCCAGAACAATCGTCAAAGCCTTCTACCAGCCTCATAACAGCTAATGACCATGCAGAAGAAAACAAAAGAAACAGCAAGCAATTACAATCATATTGATTGTTGTTTACTTTAAAAAATCCAGTTAGAAATACAATACAAAAAGCTATGGAAGCCCATTTCTGCCAAGGAATAAATTTTTTTAAAAAATGATTGTGATTGACAGACTTTTTTCCTCACAATTCTTACTTTTCTTGCAATTCTGAGTTTAAATCTCACAATTCAGTTTTTTCTCAGAACTGAGATATTAAGTTGCAATTATGAGTGGGAAAAATCTGACCTTTTTTCTCGCAATATCTCACAATTCTATTAATTTTGAGTTAAATTTTTTTGTATTGTATCTCACAATTCGGACTTTGTTTCCCCTCAGAATTTCAGGTTTATATCTCGCAATTCTGCATTTATATCTCACAATTCTGAGTTTCTACCTCGCAATTCTTTTTTTCTCCGAATTGCAAGAAAAAAGTCAGACTTGTGAGATAAAAACGTTGCTATTTTAATTTACACTGACTTACACTGACAGATGACTCCAACATCCTCGGAATGATTGCAGTCATTCAATTCCAATTCATGATATTCACATTTGCTCAATGCAGACTCGTTTCCAGAGCAGTTTACATTATCCATCCATATTTGTCCTGAACCTTCTCCAAAATAAGCAGAACTCTTCACCTCGATGGCATCCCCACAGCCTATCTCTCTACACACCACTGCAGCTTCAGACAGATCCCAGCCATCATCACACACGGTTCCCCACGTCCCATCATAAAGAACCTGCACTCGTCCGGAACAAGAGTTTACGCCACTCACCAGCCTGGTTCTGGCTGATCAGACACATGAATAAGAAACAACAAGAGCATGAAAACTTTGAGCACATGGTATGAGGTTAAATTGTAAAAGGTTTTGTACTCACTCTGACAGATGACTCCAGCATACATGTCAAGAAGGCACATGTTTTGTCCCCATTTGTCCGCTTCACCCACTGGACATTCTGTCAGTGAGGACTCGTTCCCGAAACATTTCACCTTAGTCAACCATATTTGTCCTGAGCTCTTCCCAAAATATTCTGCTAACTTCACCTCTTTCGCTTCCCCACAGCCCAACTCACTACACACAACATTTGCGTCTAACAAATCCCAGCCATTGTAACACACCGTTCCCCATATTCCATCGTGGAGAACCTGCACTCTTCCCGAACAAGAGCTGCTGCCGTCAACGAGTCTGACTGAAGAAGCCTCACCTGACGTGGAATTTCCCAAAACTGCTTGGCATGAGAGAAAAAACATTGAGAATCACAATTATATTATGCAATATGCAGGGCGAAAATAAGCTGCTTATAAGTATGAGCTGTGTTTGAGCTCTTACTTTGAAGGAAAATGAGCCATGTGGTACACAGCTGTGCTGCTGTAAAGAAACTATAAGAAAGATGATCATGCTAAAAGATATGTCTGAGTAATTGAGAGCAACAATAGCTTATTTCAATGAATAATGTTACTTTTCACATTACCCTGATTAATATAATAAAACAAGAAGATAACTATAGTTTCTGTAAGAATTTACTTAAAGCCTTTAGGCTAATGCATTGTGAAATATTTTTAATGCCTTGTAATGTACCTTACTATGTATTGTATGATCTTGAATAATTATAACCACATTAATAATACAATATAATAATAGTATGTTACACCTTTAGAAAGTATATTTCATTAAAATAGATGACAAACAACCAATTTCAGAAGGAACAAGGAACCTGCAAATATTAGGCTATAATACATTTTAACTTTAGTTACAATTATTTATGAGAAGATAAAATATATTATAACATACATTATAAATACCTTTATAATGGTTTATAAACGTCTTATATTACATAAAGGCTTTAAGTAAGGTGTTACAAATGTTTCTTATTTAGACTTCCTTATAAAGCCATAAATATAAATGTAAATCCTAAAATTCTTCTTCTAGGCTACACTCTTAAAAATAAAGGTGCTTCAAAAGGTTCTTCAAGCGATGCCATAGAAGAACCATTTTTGGTTCCACAAAGAACCATTCAGTCAAAGGTTCTTTAAAGAACCATCTCTTTCTTACCTTTTTGTAATCTGAAGAACCTTATTTCGCCACAAAGAACCTTTTGTGAAACAGAAAGGTTCTTCAGATGTTGAAGGTTCTTTATGGAACAATTTAGACAAAAAGGTTCTTCTATGGCATCGTGCAGCACCTTTATTTTTAAGAGTGTAGTTGTTTAAAAATACTTATAAGGAGAATATTACAAATTACCATTTTACTAATTCTATTGTCTACTTGAAAATTTGCAGTGAATCATACCTCAAAGCAATCATACTTTGAGATGGAACAAATTAATAAACATTTACATTTATTAATTTAGCAGACAAATAGAAATAGTAAAATAAAGACAGGAAGTTCAAAATATGGCTAAGGGGTTCAAACCTTTTGAAGTGTCCCATGTATGCTGCTGCTTTCCTTCTGGATCTGAAATACAAGTTTGTATGTTGGAGATTTAGTGTTCATTTATCTAGAGGTACAACCTCCAGCCCACCTGTCTCCTCCCTTCAGATGACCCTGACAAATAATCTCACCTTTTTAGGGTATTATTTTACATATATTTGCATTATAAATCACATATGCAACAGGTGCAGAAGTCAGTAAATTGCACTTTAGAAGAAAGCCATGACCTATGCAAACAGGTTAGACATAAACGAAAATATAAGGCAATGATAGTCAACTTGTTTTTGTCTTTCATAATGCTGGGTTTTAAGGGGCACCAATCAAGGTCCTTGTCATTGTTTGGAACTGACTGAATTGTTTAAAGTAACCAAAAAGTTTAATTCTGCTCGAACTTTTGCAAACAAATAACAATGGCATCAAACAGAAGGCTGTTCATTTTTTCCATTTTGTTTGGTTGTTCAAATTAGTTTTTCCTCCCTAATTACTCTGACAGGCCCCATTAACAGGATGCAAACTGTGAACCTTTTGAATATTTACCTTCCACAAATAATCCTGTATTATTTAGGGCCAAACAAGTACCATAATAAGACTTGTTTGCTTTATTCCATGCATTCTTAAGCCATTCCATGTTTCAAAATAAATTTTTGGCTTTATGCTATTATGCACAGTCAGGCCTTCACCCTGTTTTTGAATTGGGATAGGTTGCTTTTCCTGCTAAATACATGCACGTGTCTGTCTCAGATCATTACCCATTGCAAATGGTTTACAAAACTTTGAAGTATCCTGAAAATACTTTGGAGAAACCGGCTCACCAACTACAAGCCCAGATGCTTTTGTCATGGTTAAAAAGATTTATTTTTGTTTCAAAAACTAAGCAACTGAATTACCTAAATATGGTAAAATGGTACCAAACCTACATTAACAAGGTAACAGTAGTCACAACATAAATACTTTTTAAGCATAAGTATTTTTTTCTGTAAAAAACAAGACAAAAATTACTACAAAGACAACATCCAGAAATTCTTTAATCACACTTTATCTATGTTTATTATGCAACTATATATAGTATGTACATGGAATTGAATTAAATGAAATTATTATTAAGCATACTGTTATAATATTTTCATTCATTTAGCTCCAGACTGGTTTATACTGAAAATATATGTACAATATTGGCTATTACATTGATTACAAAATATATTAAATTGAAATTTAGCAAGTTAGGATGTGACACAAAGATACTTTATCAGTATCAAAACACTGTCAGTATCTAAACACAAATATTACGCTTACATTGTCATTAGAAAAAAAATACAAGGATATTATAAAGCATTGTCATATGGAAAAATATGTAAGATAATTATTAATTTCATTTACAAAGGTCAGGCTGAAAGAAGGATGAAGCAATCAATGTCCTATTAGATAGTGTTAGCTTGTTTTCTTCTCTGTATTCCAGAAATGACCTGAGGAACCAACACCACTGTACATTGTTATTGTGGAAAATATTAAATTAAAGATTTCAACTTTAGTTTTAAAGCTAAGGTTAATGTCTTACCAATTCATCAGGGTGAAGCCCCTATTCTCTTATGGAAGATATTTCCATCGGTCTGAGTTTTCAGTGAGAAAGTTCCATTTATTCGTAGCTTCTTCCCAATCTATGAGATTCAAATGAATGTAAATACAGAGAACAGAATAATAACACAAACAGCCAGTAGATGACAGCAAAAAAGTAGTGAAAGATACAGCTAAATGTCACTCGTTCCACTACTCTTACCTCTTCTGAAAGTTTATTTATGATTCCAGCAGTGTTTGGGTCAACACCAAGGTTAGCCTTCACTTCAACCCTCAACAGGACTTTAACAGCTGAGTGAATGTGAGAAAGTGTGAAAAATTAGATTTCTTGCTCAAATGCACCAGTATAACAAACTTTTTTTCACGTGGATGTAGGCTTTAAAGAGCATCCACTATTCTTTAAAGCCTTCATGTTACCAGCATATTTGAGCATGAAATTTCATGGGCATTTTGGGTATTTTTTGGTACCAAAACCATAAAATCAAAAGTCATCAATGTCTCCATGAAGAAAACACATTGCTGTATTACCTCACTCACTAAAATGAAAGCATTGGCACTTACATCCACAAATGACTCCGGCATCTTTCTCATGGTCACATCTGTTTGGAGTTGCATTATATGAACAGCTCATCAATGTAGCCTCATTCCCAAAACAGTTTATATTATTCATCCAAATTGGTCCTGAACCCTTTCCAAAATAAGCCGCATTCTTTACTTCCAAAACTGTTCCACAGCCCAGTTGTCTACACACCACTGCAGCATCTGATGCATCCCAGCCATCATCACACACTGTTCCCCACTGACCGGCACGAAGAACCTCCACGGTGCGTCGCATTAACAGAGTTGGTGCTGTTTGACGGCCACCTAACATTATCTATATATCACAACAATATAAGAAGTGTTATATATATAATGATAGCTTGGAAGCCTAAGCACTATACAATCCCGTCAGTGCCCTATACCTGACCTTACACTCTTGCGTTGATTAAAAGGTTTGCACTCACCCTTACAGATGACTCCTGCATCTTTTTCATGTCCACAAGTGCCTCTTCCCCATCCACTTGATTTACAAGGCACTTAGGGTCTTGTAGTCATTGTCATTAACTTGCTAAATCACTTCATCACATACAGGGCGCGCTGATCCCAATGACCGAATGATAGAGCTCTCGCCTCGTCACATCCCCACAGCCCAGTCTCTACACAGTGCCCGCTGCAGCATCTGACAGATTCCCAGCATGTCTGTCACACTGTTCCACATATTCCCCAGTGAATAAAGACCTCCACTGTCTGCCAAAGCAGTATTGAAATGCTTCCATGAATGAGACCTGAGAGAGCGAACAGCCACTAAATTGAGTAACGAACACACACTTAACTCTTAAACAAACTGTGTTTTCGTGCCTTACAGTTGGGCGGGGAAACCCCCCTATTTAGGGGCTGTCTCTTTGCTAGGGTCAAAGTCCCACACGCATGGCTGCCATTAAAGAATGTGTCACCAACAAATGGGAATTTTGCTAAAAATGTACTACACCCCTCAGGCCTCCATATGTAGACGAGTTTGTGTTGTCTCGTCATGAGAAACCAGTGTAGATACTACTGGCTCACCAATGGATTCTCTGCAGTGAGTGGGTGCCGTCAGATTGAGAGTCCAAACAGTTGATAAAAACAGCACAGTAATCCACAACTTATCGACACAACTCCAGTCCATCGTTATGGTCTTGTAAAGCACAAAGCTGATGGTATGTAAGAAACAAGAAACCATAAAATGTATTAGAACTGCACACCACTGTCTTTCCAGCTAAAATATCCAATTCATATATTCTCTTCTCCAGTGAAAAAGTATTTCTTCTGAATGAGGAGAGAAATATGCAAAGATCAAGCACCATTTACAAGTGAAAACAGTTCTAAACAAATATGTCTGTGGATTTTGATGTGAGTGGACAACAGGGGATGGACTTTTTTCCAATTTGTGGAGCGAGTGTTATTAGTATTCTGGACGTCCCCAAATTTGTCCAGACATTATTATTGTGGTGGTTTTATCAGCTGTTTGAACTCTCATTCTGACGGCACCCATCACTCCCAAGCAGCTTCTCCACAATCTGTTCTGATGAGAAACAACTCCTGTCCTAACAATATTAGATGAGCCCTTGGGATAAGTACCATAACTTTCGCAAAACTCTACTTTTGGGTGAATTATTCCTTTAATCACTATTTTTTTACATGCATTAAAATGAAAGAGACAGTGTAGAAAACTAGATTTCACTTACGGTCACAGATGACTCCAGCATCCTTTGAATGGTCATACATTCCTTTTCTACGTGATTCACAAGCACTGAGTATGTTCTCATTTCCAAGACAGTTTACACTGCCCATAAATATTTGTCCTGCACCTTGTCCAAAATAAGCACCACCTATTGCCTCTATAGCATCTCCACAACCCATCTCTCTACACACCACTGCAGCATCTGTTAGATCCCAGCCATCATCAAACACGGTTCCCCACTGACCATCACGAAAAACCTCCACTCGTCCAGAACAAGAGGAGATGCCATTCACCAGTCTGATGTTAACTAATGCCCACAAAAATGTATTACCAGTGGACAAAATATGATAAAGTTTATACTGATCATTTTTTGGTTTTGTACTCACGTTTACAGGCGACTCCAGCATCCTTCTCATGTCCACAGCTGTTCTGCCCCCATCCCTTTGAATTACAGTTTCTCAGAGTAGAGTAACTGGCACACTGTAAATCACTTAGCCATACGAGTCCAGATCCTTGTCCAAAATAAGCACCACTCTTTGCCTCAATAGCATCCCCACAGCCCATCTCTCTACACACCACTGCTGCATCTGGTAGATCCCAGCCATCATCACACACTGTTCCCCACTGATCGTTATAGAAAACCTCCAATCTTCCAGAACAAGAGTTGTTGCCATTTACCAGTCTGACTGATTCAATGTACTGAAATGTATTGCCTACAGAACTTGATGTTAGCAGGGGTGAAAAATGTTAACCAAAAATAAAAAACCACGGGCATGTCTGTAAAAAATAGCTTTGTTTTAGTATGTTGAAAAAAACCCTTTTTAAACTCAGAAATAGAATGAGCAACATTGTAGCTTGTCACTAAATATATGGACACCACTGGATTTGACTGGAAAATTGCAAACAATTTCCACTCCTATAAATCTTTATAACACAAAATGACATAAACCAGTCATTAATATTAATGTTGACACCAGCAAGAAATACAAAAATAGATGCTATGCTATATTATCAAAATCTATATGCACTTGTTTTGGAAGAAAAAAGAAGTTCCAACTCTTAAATTATGGCTGACAGAATTGTCAAGTACACTACATCTGATAGAAGTAGGTAATACCCTAATAGACAAGACTTTGTCATTTGAAAAAATGTGGTCCCCTTTTATTTCCTTTTTGCAAACTTGTGATTAATATGTTTATCATGCCTACATTACCTACCTTTACCATTCGATAGCACTGGGTTGATTTTGGTGGGAGGAGATTTTTTTTTTTTTTTTTTTTTTTTTTTTTGTGTTTTTGTTTTTTTTTTGTTTTTTTTTTTGTTATGATGGCGCCATTTGTTAAAAATTAAGTATTGTTTGCATTTAAAAAAAAAAAAGTGTAATTACAATTGACTTTCTGTCAAAATTTCTAATAAAATATTTAAACATAAAAAATCTATATGCACAAAAAACAATCACTAAATTGTATTTTTGAAGTGCAATTTTTAAACTCACCTGCAATGTTCACTTCTGCTTTTGTTTTTCTGTCCCTAAATTAGCAGGTTCACTCTTGTTAAAGCACATGATTAGAATCAGGCATATTTAAATGTTGAGGTTGCCTCCTACTCCATGTTAGGACATAGATTTGAGATTGAGGTTGAGGTTGGTTAAATCCATTTGGCTCTGGTTCCTCCCACTGACTTCAACAAAACCTTTTTATTATAAGTCCAAGAAGGTGAAATCAAATGTGTCTCACAAATAAGCATGGCATCAAAAAGCAAAAGCATTTAAGGTTCATATAGTGCATAAGTACATTCCTGAAGCAAATTTGGGGTACACATATATTTCTTTGAAACATAGCATCCATTCATTGTATATTTTGCAACTGCCAGGCTGAAATGAAGCGTGTCTCATGCATCATGCTGCTTTGAGTACTATTCTATTTGCATCTAAAATCTCGTAGATTTGCTTTACTAAGTAACTTTGCATTCAGTCTTCAATTTGACCACTAATCCCTCATGATCCCCAGGTCTTACATTTCACTTGTGCTAATAATCTGCTCGTAAAATAGTATTATACGACAACTACTCTAATAAATGTGAATGTAAAATTCTCCTTTTGTGTCTCTTTTTGTCCCAGTAAGGTGCTGATTCCACATACTCAAAACATGTGTTATGCACCTGACAAATATTAAATCTGAGATGTAGCCATTTTGACTTTTGCAATTCCTAAAACACATTGCTTTACTGTGATATTATTATTAAAATTATTAAAAGTAGTTTAAGACAGACAGTTATATTGACCGCTGTGAAATAAGTTCCAGATCTTTTTAATCCATTCATCCATTAAACTGTATATTTGCCTTGAATATTATTGAAGCATATCCAGTGTGAAATCCATGGCTCACTAATTAGCTGCTTTGAATATTATTCAAATAACATTTAGGGGTTTTAGAACAATTTGCTTTACTGAATAAATAATGCAAAGAACTTTGAATCACAAAAACTATAATGTCTTCAGTCTTTCAATTTTAGGCTACACATGTATGTGTAATCATGTTCATCTTTTGTTATATCAGAAATGTACATACAGAACTCTTACGGCTAGGCAGTTGTATACTGTTACTAGAATCACAGTGTTCGGATGAAGTTAATGATTAAACTTATCTCAATGACATTTAGATCTCATTTTGTAATGTGGTTTGTTAATACTGAGTCCAACTACTTGGAATAATGGCCTAATGTAAAATTGTGAACAGCAAGAGGCAAAAAACAAACAAACATACAAACATGATATTAAGACTAAATTTATTTATGAAAATATTTAAGCAATTTCAAAAGTAACGTTTAACAAATTCAAGTAATTGACTGACTGATTTGTGCTAAACTATATCCTTTTTTTTATCGTTTTTGTAATTCAAATATGCCTCTTCAAAATCACAAAATGTAAGTATGGAAGACCTTAGAAAGACGTTCACAGACACTTTTATAGTGCTTATTTGAGCTGTACTATAGCACGGCAACCACTTTCATTCACGTAGCCTATGCCAAACCATCTTGGCCTTCTGTTAGACTCTGTTTTGCAAACGTGGAAGCTAGTAAATTTAGGGTGAATTAAGTGATAAAAGCATAATTAAACGATTATGTATGTTTGTATGTCTGTGCAACCAGATACTCCGGGTGTTTCAAACTCAGACGGCTCCCCCGCTAAGCTGAAACATCTAATCTTCATTGTGATCAGATAATTGCAAGAATTAAACTGAGGTGAAGATTAAAATATGAAACATTTAACCAGTTTCTAAATGTTCATAGTAATAAAAATATTTTTTTTAAATTATACAAAAAAGTATCTCCTCATTTATTGTACCTATTGACATATGGCCATTTCTGCATTATCTGACCAGGAGTGCTGTGTGTTGCTCAGCCTCCCTCAACACTAACATACCTGATCAATACAGAGAAACTCAAAAGAGAATGTTCTACATTTTCTCTCTCTTTCTGTATTGGATTGGTCTGTGTGATTGTGGGAGGCTTTAGGATAATCAGTAAGTAGACACAGATCGTTCTGGCCCATGCAGGAGGTTTACTGTTATATGGAATCTGGTGAGTATCAGCTGCTGCTTTTGTTTTTGTGTTCTCCTTAACTTCCTGTCCCTTAATGCTGTTGCCATCAGCTTGGACTGACCCACTTCCTGCTGACCATACTGGACGCTCCAGATCCGCACTGACCGAATAAGGGTTCTCCAAAACTTTAAGCAGCTGTTGAACCTGAAAAGTTTTTTTTTTTTTAGGTGAATACACCAACAAAATGTCCTTGTTTTAAATATTGCATTTCAATCATGACCTCTGCTCTGAAAACATCACCCTTTCAGCTGCATTACAATTGGCATTCTGGCAATGTAAATGCCGCATTACACCGCAGGATGGTGGAGTTCATAGATCTTACCCGTTTCTTTACTCCTACTGCAGCTGGTCCCTCACTCTGCGTTCGTGTCACATTCATGAGCCAGACGTCTCCTAACGTGGTGACCATAAATATCAAAAGCCTTGGACTTTCAATTCATGTTAATTTAATAAGTCATTAAAACTTGTATATTCATTTATATTTATTTATTAACAAAATAAGAATTTTACCTAAGTATACATGAAAATAAACTTTAAATTTGAATGTATTTAAACCTGTATTGTTTGACCCCATCTCTTGCCAATGATCCCTCTTCTTTATTTTAGCTTCGACTCATGTGATTACGAGAACGCTTCCTTCAGCCATTTTCTTGCCACCTTCTTCTCCCGTTGCTTGGCACGCTCTTGCTGTTTGGCGTATACCAGTAACATAACCTGGATTTGTCTCAGCCATGGAGATAATCTCTCCAACTCACGAAGACTGACCCAGAGGGACACAAATGACAAAAATAGGCAAACATAGTATAAGGTGTTACGTATCATCCAGAACCCCTATTTTACTTTGACATAAGAAATTAGAGGTCTCACCATGTTCACAATCCACAGTTACTGTAACTAAAACTAAAACCATAAAAATGTTCTTTACTTGAAATAAACGTTAACTGAAATCAAATAAAATAATTTAAGCTAGTTAAAAGGCAACATTTCTCATATTAATTTAGTTTAACTTAATATACTAAAATAACTAAAACCGAAAAAAATGAATAAAAAAACAATATATGCATACATTAAAAAAAACAAAAACATTAAAGATGTTTTTTAAAACATTGTCTCTAGCGATTTAAAAGTTGCTAGAGACAAACTAATGCAAATTCATTCAGACAACATACCAATTCTCTTGCCTTGTCTTTCTTGCAATGTGCTGACAGCATCACATTAAGAGAAGAATGCAGAGTACAGGGAAATTTAATTTTGGTCACTTTTGCTCAAAACAATAGATTCTTGCACTTCACAGTCTGAAAATAAAAATTAAAACTGCATATTTGTCGATATGCATAAACGATGAAACCGGTGAAAAATACATTAAATTGTTTATTAGTATGAAGATTAGACACTGAGAGGGTGCAGATACCGGGCTGCATTGTAGGATGATTGGCCACCTTTAGTTCTTCCAGCGAGGCACACTGTTCCACGATCAGTTCCACTACTGAGTCTGTGCTGTCCCTGTCTTTCTGTTCTCCTGCAGGACAGGACACGGCACTCAGCAGACTAAATGTGTTTGTGAAGTCTGCACCTGGAGCAGCGATAGATGAAAATATTAGGTAAGTAATTTGTTTTTGAGTAATCTGAGTCAACTTCCATCCAACTTTCCATTTTTATTCAACGGAAAGCCGGAAATATCTCCTCACTCTCACTATACCTGTGATGTGCATAGTCTTCAATAAATCAGCCACCAGCTCCACATCCTCTGGTTCTTGTTGTCTCAGAAGACCCAGCTTCCTCCTCATGATGTCCAGGTAGCAGTCCTGATAAATGGTCATGAACTCATCTAAAATGGCCCCTGCTTTGGCTGACTGGAGCTCCGTGCCAAGAGCTTCTGCCAAACGTGCCAAGTTCCAGAGGCAGACATATGGCTGAGCTTCATAAGAATAACGGCCTTTCTTATCAGAAGCATTGCTCACAAACTCAGGGTCAAACCTGCAAATAACAACAATGTAGTTTTTTTAGAATACACTAATAAACCAAGCAATTAGTAAAAGCACAACTTCTTTCAGGATGTAATTCGGTTGCATTTACTGCATTTTTGTGCAATTTAAACCACAGTTTCTGTAGAGCTAAACAAACCTGTCCATGAAGCCAAATGGGCCATAGTCTATAGTGAGTCCCAAGATGCTCATGTTGTCTGTGTTGAGAACTCCATGGCAAAATCCCACACTTTGCCACAGGGCAACCAGTTTGGCAGTCCTCACGGTCACCTTGCAGTTCCACAGAATATAAAATAATATAAAAATAAGGTTTTTATAGTGGGAAAGGGTTATTTTGATTATTAAAATGTTCTACACACTAATAAAATAAGTTTATATTATGAACTATTCACTGAAAGGTTCTTTAGGGAACCAAAATGGTTCTTTTATGATATTGCTGTGAAAACCCCTTTTTGGAATGTCTATTTTGAAGAGAGTACATACAAATTCTTGTTTTAAGGTAATAGTGATAAAGTGAAGCTTGTTTTTAAAATGTATATTATTGTTAAAACCTCTCTGAAGAAGGAAGCATTCCTCGCTTGGCGATCTAAATGTCTTCGTTGTATTTCAGGGTAGAATGTTTCAATGACATAATCCAGAAGTTGTGCACGAATATCAGTACGTCCAACACTAGGGCCATGTCTACCTGTGAAGTCATCCACAGGGTGGAAGATCTCAAACGATCCAAATCTGGTGAGAAATATAGAGAGAGTTATGAGTCAGGGTACAGTGCTAACATTCAGTACAATTTAATGAAACTAAAAGTGCTGACCAATTTCAGTAGATCTCATAATTCAGAGCCAAACAATGTTTTAGGGATATATTCAAACGGTAGATGGCAGAATTTAGGTATTAAGACTTTATATACTCTAAAATACTTGGACTAGCTTGGACACGAGTAACATCTAAAAAAGGCCTCGTGAGAGATCTATCACATCTCAGTGTGGACCTGCAGTACCCTTAAACAGCTTCTCTACATCCTTTGCTGACACTAAACCCAGTATTAAGGCTGTACAACTCAATAAATAGTTTCTTTATTTAGCAAACTTCAGGATTTTGAACTTCATTTTTACAAAATTCATTTTTACAGCTTGGGATTATGGAAACGTAATGTGAGAAATTAATTTCTATGTGTGTCTGAGGATAGATATAAATAGAATTGCTCAACCTGATAAAGGTGGGTGCTATTCTGAGAACCACTGAGCACCTCTCTGGTCTGGGATTGCCACTGTAGAAGGCATCCCTCTGGACATAAAGGTCAGAGGTCACCAGTGATCCCGCTCGTGTTGTGGGAATTCCCAATGCAAGCATGGCCTCACTGCACAGGAACTCTCGAATGCTGGAGCGGAGCACTTTACGCCCATCAGACTGCCTACAGTATACACAGATACTAAAGCTTATTTTTTTTAAACAAAGCACATGGACATTTTTTACCCATTTTTGTTGGTTAATGTCTACCAGCAACTGTTTGGTTAAATTCTTCAAAATATCAAAATCAACAGAAGAAACTCATACAGGTTTGGATCAATGTGAATGAAAGAATTTTAATTTTGGGTGAACTATCCCTTTTAGGATTTCAAGGTAGATGAATACATCTTGTGTATGGGTTAAGAGTGGATTTTGGCTCATTATTCATAGAATCATAGTGAAAGAGAGATCAACTTGAGTTAGACCACAATCTAGCCATTGTTAAGATTCTAAAATCCACATACAACACATAAGTCATGTTCTTAAGAATTACACAGTTTCAATCCAAAAAATACTTTTTGGAGAGTAAAATGGGAGTGTGGCACAATGTTTAATGTTGGAAAAATACATTTCATTTTTGTCTTCTGTAGAGAACATATGCTTTTTGTTAACACAATGCATTACATAAACCTACTTACATATAAAATAAACAAATATTAAAACTTTTTAAAGCCTAAATTATGGCTTTTCTTTTTAATAAAATGTGTATATCTTTGCAATACATTTATGCATAATAAATTTCTTATTATTTTTAACAGACCAAAATGCAAAAAGCATTTATCTACCTTTCAAGTATTATTACACTTAATAGTGGATATTAAGGTGTTATTGATATCCTACATGTTACATGTACTTCCTATAGTAATAACAATAAATTATGCATAATTACATGCAACTAACAATAAACAAAACCCTCATTCTAACCCTAACAATATAGTAAGCACATGTAGTTAATTAAAATGACTAAGTACTTAAATGTATTATTACACTGTAACAAGGACAAAGGGAAATAAAGAGTAACCTATTACTTAATGCAGTGAAGCCAAAGCAACGGTACCGAGAATAAGGCGTCAGTCCAGCGCCTTTAACCTGAATTTCCCACCGACCACAGGGGCTTGTGCTGATCGGGTTAGAACTTTGCTCAGCACCGGCCTCCACCTCCCCCAGATAACACACAGCACCGTCACCCAGCTGCCCGGCGAAATGACCAAACTGGTGTCCGCAGTAGCAGTGCGCAGCGGGCTCAGAGCCCGGAATCACCCGTGAGCCGCTTAGATATTCAGCCCCGTGCGGGTCACATAAAACATCGTCCGCGTTCAGTCCCATTAAAGCAAAAGCCGCTTCCGATACCGCGACGAATGTGGGCTTGAGCAGAGGCTGCGGCTGAACACGGGAAAAACACGCTCCCGTCACGGTCCGTGAGCCCGGTTCTAGTGACGAATCCAACGGGAGTTTTTTCAATGCAACGTTGTTGAACTTAAGTCTTTGCAGTGGCGTGACACTTTGGGCCATTCTGATACTAATGACAGTTTGTCTTGCACTTGCACTGTGATCCGTTTGCAGCTCTGCTCAAGAACATAATCCTTTGATGGATTAATGACTCAACACTGAGCACACAGAAAACCACAACAACTCTATCTATCCATCTATCTATCTATCTATCTATATAATCTTATTGCATGCACCATCTGCAGTAATACATTTTACAGAAAGAGTAGTCTGAAGGATCTAATCATAGTTGTTTGCAGGTTGAAACTGAGATAAATTCCAATCACCTGGCAGGCCATTAAAGAGGCATCACTGACTGTCCCAGATCCCAATGATTCATCACTCGCTTGTAATTGCAGCAGGGGTTGTGAAAAAGAAATACAGACTATCATAAATAAGAATGTTTAAAATCGCAGATTGAGGTTTGGTCAGCTACCTTTTGGGAGCCAAAATATAAATCAAGAGTCTATCCATTTTAAAAAGTACAATAAAATGCACCATTTTGCAACCAGATAGAGCTGTGCATAGTGGGTTCAAACGTGGATTGTCTACAAAGTTAATAGCTGCTGGCATGCAGTTGTTCAACACATATTTTTACATATGAAAATAAAAATGACATATTTCAATTCACGTTTTTACTTTTTTAATTTGCTGCTCTTCAAACTCATATTCGATCTGGCTCCATTCGTCTAAGTACTGCAGTTTTCACGATTGGGAATCAGATCCCAATAAATTAATGATTGGGAATCAGATCCCAATAAACAAATAAAACCAAGTTTTAGCCATGCATTTTTCTTGTTTAATATTCTGTTTCAGTATATTAAATGAAATGGGTTGCAAGTGGCAATTCACAATGATGAATAATCACATTATTGTCACTAAAACAGCAAAGTTTAATACAACAACATGTGCACTTGGTCATGCATTCTGTATTAGAAATTAATTTAATATTGTTATTATTTTATGTTTATTTTTAAGAACAATACATATTTTTGTCTTTTTTCTTTCTTTTAATTGACAATATTTATATAATCAATGTACAATTACAATTACCTGCCGGTGAAGCATTCAAAAGCAAATCAGTATACTGTTTAGAAACCCCATGCACTTCACAATCAGTGTAACATATCTAATGGGCCATAAATAGAAAAACAATTTACAGAATATGAGACACAGTATATAGACAATTTCTAACTTTTTATACATAATATTTCAGTCAGTAATGGAAGCTAAATGGATTATTGGACAAAAACATTAGTCATTCAGAGTCATGCAACAATCAGAAAGTTAATTATATATAAGATAATGCACATATTTTACTCTACCTAGACATTCAATCTAACCTTTACAACACACTTGCAGTGTTTATTTGTAGCATTTGTCCGAAAAATGTTTACTGGTCTCTTCTGTAAAAACTGATCTGGACTCAAGAAACTGCAGCAAGTATATGAAAGTCTAGAAAAAGCAAATACTTGATGCTTTTTCTATTTCAACGGGCTCGTCTTCGCAGTCTGGGTGAAAGACGATTGGCAAGTAGACATGCGAGGGCTATACCTGCCACCTGGGTGAAAGCAAGGCCCAGGACTGTTGCTGCAATATGAAAGACATTGTCATTTACCAAGCTGAAGACTTTGAGGAAACAACCGTGAGTGTGAATCCCTGCGAGCTTGATGTTCCTGAATCCACTCTCTGGCAATGGTCTATTGCGACAGCCTTTACGTTTAATACAACAACTGTCTGGTAATGACACAGAGGAATCATTCCCCAAACTTCCTGTTGAGTAAACAGCATCTTGAATAGCCCAATCGGACATGAGCCAATCCCGCCAACCCTCAGCGCCACAGCACTCAAGCGCCCTCTGCAGGCTGTCCAGTGCGTCTGCGTGGCCCTCGTCTTCTCCATAGTCCAAAACAGCTTTCTTAAGCCCACTACGGAAACCTTCAGCAATATCCTCCCTGTAAAAGAGCCCTGAGAGACCCGCCGCTAGTCCACCCATGAGTGTGGCCAACTGGAAGAAGCCGTATGCCCGCAGAAGGTAAGGAAGGTTGGCAGCCACTCCCAAACATCCCAAAAAGCCCCAAGCGGTCACAGCAGCACCTGTGCCTAACAAGATGATTGGCGCATTTGGGTAGCGGTTCGCAGAGAGTAGCATGTAGTCGGACAACGAAGCCTGCGCCCAGACACCTAGGGTGAAGATTGCAAGGCCTGCTGCCCAAAAAAGGAAGCTGAAAATCAGGAGTGCAAGGCGCAGCAAGGGCATGACTCCCACCGCCCGGCAGCACGGTGGGGCGGCACCCACTGCAGGCACAGGGGGCGCCAGCGAGGCCTCCGAGCACAGCGATAACGAAAGACGTTGCTGTTGGTCAGTGTACTCTCGGGAGGGTGAGAGCAGATATCCAGGAAGCGCCGAAGGCCGTCGGGAAATGGAAGGTAAAGCCGGTCGAATTGGGGAAGACAGTCTTTGAGCACCGTGCAGCTCTCTTTCCCACTCTTTTGCACGGCAGGGGCTTGGCCGAGCAGGTAGCGAGTCGTAAGGCGGCACAGAGCTCATGGCGCCGTCTTGTGCTTTATCTACCACCATTTCACTCTCTCTCTTTTACTCCTCCCTTTGTTTCGTCTTTCCTCATCTCTACCGCCTGTGTTTTACGGCCAGTCATCAACCCACCAGTGCCTATTCACACCCTCGTTTCACCATAAATCATCTTTGGATGAACGCATGGCACGCTTATCTTCACCTGCAGATTCTCCGTCCTCTATCCGATGTTTATTTGCGACATTTCTTACACTCTCTTGATACTCCTGCAATGGCTGTCTGACTACACTGCGTCTCTGATGATATGAAGGGGGGTTGGTAATTATATGGCTATGATGCTGTTAACCCACACCACCCTGATCTCCTTCTACTGGCGCAGGAGCCATCGGTTCAGGATCATAAATGTCTGTTCTGATCGATATGTGGCCTTTATAAACCTTTAATAATCTAATGTCTTTACAACTTTGCTATTGATTAGTTTTTAGATTAAATCTTATAGATTTTCAGAATTATTCATTCATGTTATGTGTGTTGGTGCATATTCAAGGACACACTTTATAGCTCTTTAAACAGGATTGAATGATGTGAATATTGAATTTGCTTTGACTTCATTGGCACATTCACTGGTATTAAAACATAAAACTTTTAACAGCATTGAAAGAGTTTACGGTAACACTTTACAACAAGGTTAATTAGTTAACATTAGTTAACTACTTTAGTTAACATGAACTAAGCATGAACAATACTTCTACAGCATTTATTAATCCTAATGTTAATTTCAACATTTATTAATACATTATTAAAATTAAATGTTGTGCGTGTTAACATAAGTTAAAGGGTTAGTTCACGCAAAAATGAAAATTAGCCCACAAATTACTCCCCTCACATTTATCCTAGGTGTATATGACTTTCTTCTTTCAGACGAATCCAGTCTGAGTTATGTCAAACATTGTCTTCGATCTTTCAAGCTGTTTAATGCCACTCAGCGGGTGTTGCATGCATCAGCCCAAAAGAAGTTAAAAAAAAAGCGCCCATCCATAAAAAAAGTGTCTCACACGGCTACCGGGGGTGAATAAAGGCCTCCTGTAGAGAATCGATGCATTTTTATAAGAAAAATATCCATATTCAAAATGTAATAATCACTTTAATGTAGCTTGCGCCAACAGTCCTACACGGAAGCAGCTCCGGGCGGATGACGTATGAGGTCAGCTTTGCGCATGCGCCGGTGAGTCTCGTGAAAACCAACGTTTGTCTTAACTTGATAAGCAACAGGAAGTACAAGTCCTTCCACTCCTTACTATTAGCATCATCTCCGCTACAGGCTGCATTTGTTCACCCCCCAGAGCCGTGTGAGACACTTTTTTTTAATGAATGGGCGCTTTTTATTTAACTTCTTTGGACTGATTGCCTGCCACACCCGTCTGTAGTCAATTAAACAGCCTTGAAAGACCAAAGATACAATTTTTAATATAACTCAACACTGGATCGTCGAATAAGAAGTCATAACACCTAGGATGAATTGAGGGTGAGTAATTTGTGGGCTAATTTTCATTTTTGGGTGAACTAACCCTTTAATACACTGTGAATTAACATGAACTAACAACGAACAACTGTATTTTCATTAACTAACAAAGATTAATAAATACTATAATAAATGTATTGTTCATGGTTTGTTCATGTTAGTGAATACATTAACAAGCATTAACTAATGGAACCTTACTGTAAATCGTTACCGAGTTTACATGAATGCTGACTTGTTGGCTGACTTGTTGGACCTTCACAATCACAATCAAATTTTTTTTGAATACACAACAATTAATTCGTTTTAATTTAATTCTAAAATGATTTGTAATAAGTATTCATATGCATCTAAGCACAAACATAAAAAGAAAGAATGATGTTTGACATACCTTCACTTTTTCTCGTGTTGTGCTCCAGTTCATCCAAACCATGTAAAAAAGCAAAATACAAAGTCAACAGGCCTCAGTACTCAGGTAAGATGAAGAAGCATCATCAAGACACACTATAAATTCTCTAACGTTAACCTCCTGACAACTTATAGCACAAATTCCACGATTTTCCCCCCATAATAAATGTTCCATAATACTCGATTGCATTTCTATTTATCTTATGCACTTTGTCACACTCCAAAGATGGATTTTACTTATCTGTTATGCCATGTATCCTTTAATCACTTGCAAATTTATACATTTACACATTTTGTCTTACATCAGGTGACAGCGCATCCGTTCTCCGCCAGACCTGAAGCGGTGTCGTGCGCCTTCAAACATGTTTAAAAAGCGCGGAATAAAGACCTACTTCCGGTTATTTCCGGTATCCCGGTTGAGCGTTGTTGTTCGTTGCTTCGGTCAACTTCACGATAGTCGTTCGCCAGTGCGTTTAGCCGCTATTATGGTTTAATTCTGTGACACGATGCGTTCAGAGTTTGATTAAAAGAGAAATATCGAATTATTCTAACCTTAAATAATGGAACTCCTTAACGTAGAGAGTCGCGAGGCAGGTGAGTTTTAATTAGCTTGTGAGCTAAATGCAAAGAGAGTGAAGCTAGCACAACCAATCCTATTAAAGTTGCTCACACACACACACACACACAACTCAAAACACATTTGGTTATATTATTTTTAGAAAGGACCCGGTAAAAAAAAAATCATATTTTGTTCTTTACTTTGCCATTTATTGGAACTGTATTGTTAGAAAAACATTTCTAAAAGGCGTGCATTATAAATAATGACATAATACATTTATAATCTAGTTAGATTAGAACGCTATTCATATTATTACTTAAAATTACTCCTTAAAACAACATTTAATTTGCTTTGTGTTTAATATTTAAGAGTAGTTAAAGTTCTCCCATTTCTTGTCCCGCTTTACACGGTTTCATGTATGGCAGATATATCAAATTATTATTTTTGAGCCATGTAACTTTTGCACTCCACCTGTTACAGGTTAACTTGTTTAGCGTTAACACAACTATAAGCCTGATTTTTTTTCAATTTCTAAAATGGTATTGTCCTATATAAATTTGCTTAACCATTATAAATTGCGATGTGTGTGGCATTCAAGCCTCCGTTTCGTTAAAACGATAATTAAATGTTCACATTTGTTGTCAGACAATCGTTACAATGTTAAATGCATCCTATGAAGTTTTTATTTATGTCTCTCAGAATTAAGATCTTTTTATATTATACTCTGATATTTATATGCTGTTTTTTTCCCCTCTTCTCCCCCAAGCTCTCCCTCTCTCTGCACTGCGTCTGGTTGTGCCACCTCTTCGGCTGATGTCAGCATTTCTATGGCAGGTGGTTCAGCGTCGTAATGTGACACAGTATGGGAAGCTGGAGCAATTTATGGTGCTGGTGACTACTGGGATTTTTGACCAATTGTGTGCCATCTCATATCATGATCGAGTCCTTGGTTAATAAACTGATCTGTCACCCACAACCTTCGAAATATAAGGTAGTTCTTTTTTTAATTAAGCAAAATATTTAATGTACTTGTTTTATTATTATTTTTTGAAATACTGCAGTCTGAGACAAGTAACTTGGGTTTTTGTTTTTCTTTTAGGTGATATTAGAGCTTTGTCTGAAAGATAAAATGCCAGATCTGTGGATCATTCAAGCACATCTGGATTCTCTTCGAAATCTCACACACAAAGTAATTAATGTTGTTTTTGTAATTGCACTAAACATATACAGAAATTCAGTTTTAGCAAGTTATCAGTGTCTTGTTTTTTTTCTTTTTCTCAATTTGTTGCAGTGTAAAGATGTGGAAAGTGAGATCATCAATAACAAATTTATCAGATTGGTGCACAGCATTTTAGAGGACGCAGAAAAGAAAGAGAATTTCATACAGGTTATATTTGCTCACCTCTTTCTTGTCTTTTAGAGCTTTTTTTCTATTCACATTTCTGTGAAGAGAATCTATAGCATGCATGAAAATTGTTAAATGTTTTTCCATATTTCTCCACTGTTTCTTTGTCTTCAGCATGTCTTCCCTGTAGAATATGGATCAGGATATGATGCAGTATTACAGAGCCTTGCATGGGAGTTCCTGTCTCGAGTGGAAGACCTGCTGCCGGTGCCCAGCCTCAAAGAGGTGTGTCCTCGATGAAAGACTGCACAATGCATTGAAAAAAAATGAAGTAAACGGTCCATCTACAATAAAAAAAAAAAAAACATTTTAAAATTAAAGGTGAATCTGATCTGAAATTTGTTCATTAAATGAAGTTTCATCTCAGTTAGGTTTCACTTGTAAGGCACATGCCTTGCATGTAATCTTTGTTGGCGGCCGACTCTCGGGTGATGTGACAGTGAGATTGTGCGCCACCCTCAATCCAGCTGAGACAAGGATGTTGCTCCATCACGTAATATGCGTCCAAACAAAAGGATCGTGCACACCAATAACATGAGCATTCCCGATGATGACTTATCAGTGAAAGTGAGCTTTACTGTTGCTTCTTTACCATATTTGTTTGCATGGGTTGAAAATGCAGTGAGACATTTAATTTATATTGAATTAATGTGAAACTTTCAAAACATGTCTGGGTCATATTTTGCCCCAAAAATTGAAAGAAATATGAGGGATAGGGTTTAAAAAAACACTATCATCCTGAAAATAAGCTTAATTACTGTGTGTAAAATAAATTATACATTTATTAAGCAATTTCAATAAGTAAAAATTGCTTATGTATTTGATAGTAGCGAAACATAAAAGGGCAGTATATATTCATTTTGTGCATGACTGGCTTAGATTATGATACTTTCAGGATCCCTTTTATATTTTTTGGTGAAATGTGGACCCAGCGTACAGACTGAGATAACTATTTAGTACTCTAAATTAGTTGTTTTTTAATTTAAAGTGTTTAGTTTTTTTTTTAGATTAGGAATTCTCTGTTGGCTGACCTGTGCTCATTTTTAATTCAGTTTTTTTCCTCTAAATTCTATAGTTTAAGTCTTTAAAAAAAACAAATATATACATTAATTTATACAGTTGTCATGGTTTAAGCTAAATGACAAATGAAACGTTTGCCACCCAGCTTGAAATAGTTTTTTTTTTTTTTTTTTTTTTTATACACTAATTCATGTCGTTACCCAAAGTTTATTTTTTATTTTTAAGTATGAAAACTATTTTATGGGTATTGCTTTAGTAGTCAACATATAGATAACCTAAATATATTTTCCAGGGTTTTTTTTTTTTTTTCTCTTTCCTCTCTTTTGGGCGGTACAGTGCCATTTTCTCTCTTCTTCAGCGATAGGAGTTTGTTTGCCTCATCCAATCGCACAAGAATCTGTCTCGTCTGCCATTACCATTGAACATGAGGAAACTTTGCCCCCCACCTCCATTGCACAAGAGACTATTATCATCGAATCAGAAGGCACAGAGAACCTATCAGAATCCGATCACGCGGCCATCGCCATAATGAGCCCTTCTCAGAGTTACACAGAAGAGGCTGAGCCTTTAGCTGACAGTGAGGAGTTCACCGCAATAGCTGGCACTGAAGAAGCAGAGGAAGGCTTACAACAAGAAGAGGTACTTTGTGAAGAGAAAGACTCGGGCGTCTGTGAAATCCAGCAGATCTACCTGACCACGGATGGCTCCACCGTGGTGGTGTCAGAGTTTGAGAACGAGGGAGAGGAGGCGACTCAACTGCAGTTCCTAGAGCAATCAGAGATGGTGGAAACGTCTGGTGTGAGGCAAGTCAGTTTAGAGCAGTGGATCTCAGAATTAACTGGAAAGGGCATCTCTCTACCAGTTTTGCCTCCAACTCCTGTTGAGATTGTGAGGGAGGAGACCATCTACGTTCCTGTCATAGAAAGACCACCGTCTGTGAAGTCCATCATCCATAGAAAGAGCAGTCCACCTCGAGCCACAGTTTCCAAAAAGGCAGCGGCCACTCCTTCTGAGTCCCAGACAACGCAGGAGGAGAAAAGACACAGCTGTCCCGAGTGTCACAAAGAGTTTCGCTTCGAATGCCTGCTGAGGAATCACATGCGCACTCACACGGGCGAGCGGTCAAGACGGTCGACCTCCGTCTTAGTGTATAAAAAAATTATTACTCATACTCCCCAGTGTTTTCAGACTGTGGTAAAAGCTTCAGGTGCCTCAGCTTCTTGACCCAATCCCCACATTCAAACGCACAGCTAATCCTCACGACGCCACCCTCACCAGAAAAAAAACCTTCAATGCATGCAGTTGCATCAAGACCTTCGCAAGAAAGCGACCTCTTCACCAGGCCATGCTCGTGTGCAACAATGGTGAGAACACCATCACCAAGTGCACACCATGCTTCTGGCAAAAAGCGTCTTTCCTCCCAAGGCTCATCCGTCTGAAGAGACATACTAACACAATGCGTGACTGCCACATTTAGTATATAAAGTCCCCAGTACCTTCAAAGACGACTTTAGCGCTGACCAATCTCAGGTCCCATACGGCACATGAGCTTACAGGGCAGACATCGCCATCTGTTTAGGCGACAAAAGGCTGTTGAATCACCTCTGTGGCTTAGAGCCCTTCTAAAAGATTTAATGGCCGCGGTACTTACAAGGTTGCATCACAAGTCCGCAGATCCCGTAAGGACTTCTGGCCATACTCCATGGAGCGCTCCGTACACAGTGTACCCAATGGGGCATTTGAAGTGAGACGTAACTCTTTCCCTCTACGCCAGCCTCTCCTTTACTCTCCTACGAAGACACAAAGGTTATCATGCAGGTGAGCGCCAGTATCTGTGCTCCATCTGCGGCAAGTCCTTCGTCTATATGTTCGACTTGAAAAAGCACCAGCGCAACCATGAGAGACCCCGACTCAAGATCCCGTGTACCCTTTGTAATAAGACATTTGCGGGACCTGAGATGCTGAGGTGCCACTTGCGCATACACACCGGAGAACGTCCGTTCCGCTGTAAGATTTGTGGAAAAGCCTTCTCTCAGATCGGGAACATGAAGAGACATGAGCGCGTGCACACGGGCGAGAGGCCGTTCACCTGTGAAAGATGTGGGAAGACGTACAAGCACTCATCTCACCTGAAGAACCACATGCTCAGCCACACGGGCGAGCGGCCGTGGCAGTGCTCTCATTGTGGGAGGAGCTTCAAGTTTGCTGGGCCTCTTAAGAAGCATGAGAGAACTCACTTGGGCGAACGAGGAAATCGTAGAAGGACCTATGACCAAACACGTAGCCGCATGAAACCAGAACCCAAAAGCCCTTAATTGAATGTAGGGATCTTGCGGTTTAATAATGATCAGCTGACATGTGATTATCTAGTCATTACTTTAAAAGGTAATATAATTTAGTTTTCTAAACCATGCTTTATGCAACTCATAATTGAAATTACACATGGAAATACTTTATAAATTCTTACTTTACATAGTTTGTGGCATTTAAAGGAATAGTTCACTGGAAATTGAAAGTTTGTTCAAAATTTACCCTCAGGCCATCCAAGATGTAGAAATTTGGAACCGATTTGGAGAAATTTGCTCCCCAATGGATCCTCTTGCAGTGAATGGGTGCCATCAGAATGAGAGTCCAAACAGCTGATAAAAACATCACAATAATTCAATAATCCACAGTCCAGTCCATCAATAAGTGTCTTGATGGAAAATCTGCTTGTTCATTGGAAACACATTTGTTCATTGGAAAGACATTTTTGACATTCCTGATTCAGATGAGATTACTTTTTCAGTGGAGACAGTAATATTATGGATAAAGGATTTCTATTTTAGCCTTTAAATTTAAAATTAGATTTAAATTTGAAGTTAAAAATGTCTTGATGGATTAGTTTCTTACAAACAAGCAGCTTTTGGCTTCTCAAGACATTAATTGATGGATTGGAGTGGTGTGGATTATTGTGATTTTTTTATCAGCTCTTTGGACTCTCATTCCGACGGCACCCATCCACTGCAGAGCATCCACTGATGAGCAACTGATGCAATGCTACATTTAACTGGTGCCAATGAAAGAAAAAACTAAACGCTCATCTACTTTTTTTGATCGTGGCCCTGAGGGTGGGTCATTTTTCAGCAAATTTTCATTTTTTTTGGGAGAACTATTCCGTATTGGTGTTCCATAAAACTTAATTACTTTAAACATCAGCAGGCTTGTTTCCTAGTCACTGTATCCTCAATCACTGGACAAGTCCATTTCAACAAACAAACCATAACTAATCTGTTTATTGCCCAGTAAATACCTAAGAACAAGCAATGTGAGAAATTAAAACCTCACACCAAAAACTGTGGTCCACTCTTAAAAATGTATAAGCCTATTGGTAACCTCACTGTACATAAATATTGTCCACTTTTTTAAAAAATTTACAAACCACAACAACTGAATAATGCAGTGTGTTTTTTATACACACATAACCTGTGAACCGATTCGGACCTGGATGTTAAGATTCATCCTTAATCTTGGCTCTGCCATACATCACTGGGTACTCTTAAAAAGAGATTGAGATTTGTGCAGTGAGCTTTGGCATTATCCTGTGTAACAGTAACTTACATTTGTATAATGAATATATTCAATTTGATAATCAATCGCAAATAACTTGAAAAGCTAATGCTTATGTACAAAAGGAAAGAAATTCTTCTTTCAGTATTTTTTATACCCAGGGTACGAAAATTCTGTTATCCTTTTAATAATACAATATAAAAACAATCTAAATGTTTTTTTTTTTTTTATTTTTTATTTTCTTATAAATATAGTTCTGCACTCGTCAGAGAAATCATTTTGCACCAGGAAGAAAAAGATTTACTAAATTCCTCAGTTATTCCATTATGTTCTATAATTTGTTACAATGACTTTTCCTTCAGTTCAGACTTCGTTCTTCTAATTCCTGTTATTTGAGTCAGTTCCATGGTTGTAAGGATCATATTATTCAGTACACCTCTGGCTTCTGGACTAACGCAAGTTCTCAACTTACTAGGCAAATCGCCAAGCAGCTGAGACAAATTAAAGTTCAGTGTTAAACTTGACCCTGTGAAAATGTGAGACCACATAGCAACAGCACCATTATGCAAATTCTTTCAGATTTACAGAAATGTGCTTAATACAGTGCCAGTGTGCTGTATTTTGATGCACAGAGAACTCGAACAAATAAGGTTCTGTATTTCTGTTGCTTGATAGTGGAAGTGTTGGATTTTTTAGTGATAAGTTCATGCTTGGAATTCAGCCGATTAAAGGTTTGTGTGTGTCCTTTTGCCATCCTCCACAGTCCGCATGACAGAAAGTACCTCAGTCAGATGTGGTTTATAATCCTCAGCCCAGATATCCAGGAGAATATGGGTCTCGCTCCCCCTCCAGACTAGTGTAGCGTAATCAGACTGGAAAAGTGCAGTAGCAAAGTGTGGCTGATTACCAACGTGTTTTTATGTGTTCAACCATATATTTCCTAGTACATTTGAATTAACATTTGACATTAAAGGTGATGTAGATACATTTTCTGTGTTAAAATAAAATCTCCATTTGTATTTTGATGCCCGTCATGTGTGTACATTTTTTCTTCCTGTTCTATTTTGGTGGAAATCACACCTTTAAACTCATAACTTTGTAAAAAAAAAAAAAAATAAAAAAACAAATCACAGTTCAGATTCACCTGAGCTCTGTGCTTTTGTGTCAGCGACCTGCTTAGTGTTTTGTTTTCTCCCAACTATTTTAGCCACATACGTGCTTGATCTCCTTGACCTTATGGGATGGTTTTGTCATCATGCTTACGTAGGGTAGTTCTCTCCACATATATTTTATTTAGTTG
Organism: Sinocyclocheilus anophthalmus; assembly: GCA_018155175.1. Taxonomy (NCBI): domain Eukaryota; kingdom Metazoa; phylum Chordata; class Actinopteri; order Cypriniformes; family Cyprinidae; genus Sinocyclocheilus; species Sinocyclocheilus anophthalmus. Next base: position 2,655 of record JADLZN010006552.1, on the reverse strand, counting down.
TTTTGAAGAACTTTACTTACTTCCTCCATCTCAACCTGCTGCTCCCCTTCATTTCTTGGTTCTGTCGATGTATATGAAACACAAAAAAAAAAATATATATATATATAATATCATATAAATTTGAATATTTTTTAAAATACTCGCTGAGGTCAAAGTTTGTATCCTACCTGTAATTGCAAGGCACTGTAGCTGTAACCTGGCCTCATCCTTTTGGATCCTTGGACGACACTGTTCGTCTGTCCTGCTGTAGCCCTTCTCAGCCATGGCGAGTGCAGTCTGCTGAAAGACAGGTTTGCGTTTGATGCAGCCTTTCAGCCTCTCCTGGATGGCTTCACTCCCCCAGATGGATATAAGAGTGTGTGTCTCACTGTCACCCCATGCCAGCTTCGGCCCGTCCGCAGTGAGAGGTTTGGAGAGAGCTAGGGAGTCTGTGTATGCAAATACATTTCATATGTACAAATGCATCACCTGAAAAACTTTATGAATTATATTCAAGCATTTTCATATCATGAAGAACTCATCTCAGTTATTAAGAAAGAATATTTTTCTCTGTTCGATCAAAAAAAAAAACAATTAACTGAAATGGCTAATTTTCCGATTGATAACCTGAATCAGAATCGGTTATGGATTCCAGCTCACTGATGTCCTGGCCTTCCGATGTTCTGTCCTTTAAAATAATCTGTTCCAGCTGATCATAGAATTTACACTCCTCCCTGCTGAAAAACACATTAAAAGGTGGAAACAGAATTCAAAATATTACACATTTATTCTCAGAATAGCAATAGCATGTTACCATACTGTATTACATATTAAGCATATAAACCACATTTTTTATGTTTTTGAAAGATGTCTCACTAAAGCTGCACTGCTGTGTTTGCAGTCATCTTATTTGATTATAAACAGGTCAAAATGGTAATGTGAAAATATTACAATTTAAAAGAACTATTTTCCCTTTTAATTTATTCCTGTGATGGAAAGCTGAATTTGTTCAGCATATCATGTATACTACCTCCCGTCGTTCACCATGTGTGTTGGAAAACTCTTTTTTTGCGCTCTCCTAATTTGACTGTGGAGAACTGTCATAATAACACCTACCAGTCAAAGGTTTGGGGAAAGATAAAAAAAGAAAGAAAAGAAATTAACACTTGTCTGTCAGTCGAATGTCAAATTTTTAACACTGTTCAAATCAAGTGACAGTAAACACGACCTATAAATGGTGCAAAAGCTTTCTTTTCAAATAAATGCGTTCGGTTGAAGTTGATAGTTATAAAAGATTCTGAACTAATATGTGTCACTGATTTCCACAAAGGTTTTTATTATATAAAAAAAATGTTTCTTGAGCGCCTTCTAATTAGAATGATTTCTGAAGGATCATGTGACACTGAAAACTCAAGTAATGATGGTGAAAATTCAGCTTTACCATCACAAGAATAAATGACATTTTTAAAAAATATATGACTATGTAAACAGTTATTTGAAATTGTAATAACATTCCACAATATTACTGTTTTTACTGTATTTTTAATTTTAAAAATGCAGCTTTGTTGAGCATAAGAGATCAGAGAAATCTTAATTATTCCAAACTTTTGACCTATAATGTTTGCTGAGCAGTAAAGCAGTACACAATTATTGTATTCTGAACATAACCTTTAAGAACTGGTCATCCACTTCATTAACATACTTTAACATCTTTAACACCAGTATTGAAGCCTGCTGAGTCTGGTTTTCACTCACCCATCATAGTAAAACTGGGACTTGAGTCTTTTCACACGTGAATGGCACTGCATGCCTGTTCGGTTGAAACCCAGTGCCATCATTCTCTTTGAAATATATCTGTATATGTGCCTGTTTTTCGGGCAGGACATGAGGCTGTGCTGCACACGGTCATCGCCCCAAATGTCCAGCAAGGCCTGCGTCTCCCGGTCCGACCAGGTCATCTTCCTGCCGGATTCAGATACGGCTACCATGGCTGCCTCCTGGTATTCTGAGGGAGAACGAGTGGATGAAGAAAAAAAACACACAATCAATTACAGTAATGTAGCGTCTCGACCAATCTGACACACACATTTTTTTATTTTGGATTTAACAGATCAATTATTCATTAGGTTAACAAATCGTCACAGCCCCCTCACTCAATATACTGGATGTTAGGTTTGCGGCTGAACACCATCCCCCAACCTTGATCACCATGACAACTAATCAAGATATCACTGGTTTTATGGCCTAAAATGAATGCAGGGGATAAACTCCCTCATTTTCCTCATAAGAAAGACAAATAATGCCCAGAGAAATGGACTGTTCTCTGTTCTCTAATTAAAATTCATAGGAAATAACCTTCTTTGAAAGGAACCCCCATTTCCTTCAGGCCATTGTGTATATTATTGCTGTGTGGTATTTAATCTGTTGTATTATAGACTATTTTTATTCATGCTTACCATAAACCACTCATTCATATAAGTAACTATTTCATTTCTAGTATCTATGAATTCGCCTTCTTATGATCTAAACGAGTGATCGAAACAAGTGTGTATATTCTATGCTGATACCTATGCAACATATTGATGTTATAAGAATCGGTACTAATTTGTGCCTCAACACTCCAGCGAATTACATTTGCAAAATACCATGCTTACAGACAAATAGTCATAAAAATCC
>JADLZN010006551.1:0-33809 GCA_018155175.1 Sinocyclocheilus anophthalmus | reverse complement strand
GAGCCCTTTGCTTAAGTAATTTTCCTCTCGTGCCAGTCACAGACCTGGCTGATCTCTCTCATCTAATCCATGATTTCAGCTCAATAAAATGATTCCCTTTAGATGCTTTAATTGTATTCCTGTAACTAAATGTATTTTGTTGTCTGGAGCTGATTGTGTTTGGGCAGTGAACGCCTGTGGCACACATTAACTAATGGAGGTAGTCATATTTAGTCTCACGCATGTGTAATGATTAAACATGTCAGAGAATTTGAATGTTAGCTTTCTTCCTCTGCTCATCAAACAATGGGAAACACATTAGCATACAGTTTTAACCTCTCCACCTCTTCTTTTCTTCAAGCCCTTTTAACTCAGTCCCATAGTCCCTGAGCATTAGTGCTACATTTAGCAAGGCTTTGAGACTTTTTTTTTTAAATCTGAAAAAGATCCTGTTGATACAGGACATGATGCTCTGTGGCACATATGGAAAAGATATGACATAATGGTAATATTCTATAGTAGTAAACAGGAGACTAGAATAAATATAGATTTTTTTTAAGTAAATAACTGTGGACTGTGGAAATGCATCACCACAGTCTGTGAAAAGGGTCCACGGAAGCGAATGGTGACTTGGTGTTGTCAAGCTCCAAAAATGACAAAACGCACCTCAAAATGATCAGAGAAGTGCATACAATTTGTACACTATATTCCAAGTCGTACAATGTCATGTGATATCTTTGTGATGAGCAAACTGAAATCTAACCACCATTTACCACTTTTATGTTACTTCAATGGTGTCTTTTGTCTTATTTTGGAGCTTGACAGCCTTTGATCACTATTTGGAAAGAAGCAACATGAACATTCTTATAAATTTCCCGTCTTATAAAGGGGAAATTTATAAGAATGTATAAGTAGTAAGTAGTAAGTCAAATGGGTTTGAATACTGAAACATCATGATTGTGAGAAAATGATAACAGAATTTTCATTTATGGATGAACTATCCCTTTAATGGGAATGCCTTCACTTGAACCTTGACATGTTTGGGCCCGCATTATAATCCAATGTCTCATTTCCAGTAGATCCCGTGTCTATGATCCTCTTCATACAGTGTGCTGGAAATGAGTGTCTACATGTGCATCTCAATAAATTATAATGTTGTGGAAAAGTTAATTTATTTAAGTAATTCAACTCAAATTGTGAAACTCGTGTATTAAATAAATTCAGTGCACACAGACTGAAGTAGTTTAAGTCTTTGGTTCTTTTAATTTAACAAAAACCCACCAATTCACTATCTCAACAAATTAGAATACTTCATAAGACCAAAAAAAAAAAAACATTTTTAGTGAATTGAACACGTGACAATCCTCATAAGGCTGCGGTTCTTTTGGTTGGTTGTGCATCTTTTTCTTCCCACTTTTTCCTTCCACTCAACTTTCTGTTAACATGCTTGGATACAACACCCTGTGAACAGCCAGCTTCTTTGGCAAAAGAATGTTTGTGGCTTACCCTCCTCGTGAAAGGTGTCAATGATTGTCTTCTGGACAAATGTCAGATTAGCAGTCTTCCCCATGATTGTGTAGCCTAGTGAACCAAACTTTGAGTTGATTAGCTGATTTGCTGATTGGCATGTCACCACATTCTAATTTGTTGAGATAGTGAATTTGTTGGTTTTTTGTTAAATGTGAGCCAAAGTCATAACAATTAAAAGAACCAAAGACTTAAACTACTTCATCTGTGTGCTTGAATTTCTTTAATACACGAGTTTCACAATTTGAGTTGAATTACTTTAATAAATAAACTTTTCCACGACATTCAAATTTATTAAGATGCACCTGTAGATTGTGTGTTTGCCTGCACACTCCTACGGGAACACCATTGTGTTGCAATTGTTCCCCAGGTCTTAGTAATATTAATGAGGATTGATATCTCTGACTTCTTGACTTGGGGCTTGGTTCCTGGTGAGCCGCTATCCTGATCCTTTGTTCTCATGTTCTGTTGGACACTACGCCTCTCAACACCCATTGGCCGTCGAATGGCTGCACACTGTGAGATTTATGCCTGTCAGTGTAAGATTGGTGAGGGCCAGCAAACTGGCACCACTAGACACACTAAAACCCATTCAAGCAACAAGAGTGATAACCTATAAGGAATAAACGCTACCCAATTTGGTTTTATATTCTGTTTATTATAAGCACGTGCTGCAGTTTTGTCGTCTGTCGCTTTAAATGCTCGAGCTCTTTGAAGTCGAGTAGATTCTGATTGGTTTAATGTTTATCGTTCGTCAGCTGGGGAAAAAAATTTTTTTCTGAAAGTGATTCCAGCAACATCACTCCTCTGCATCATCATTATTATTATTATTATAGTTGTGGTGTTGATGTTAAAGTGTTTAGCCTCTAGAATTAAAACACTTTTTAAAACTTTACAGTTATAGTTACTGTTATCGTTATCGTTATCGTCCTTGGCGTCCCTTAAGACAGTGTTAGGGTTCACAACAAAAGGAAATGACTAGTGGTCTTAGCAGCCAGACTTGTGTCTTCCTGTTTTTACATGATCTCCATTTCTGCGTTCTTGGCCTTCTGATTGAAAACATGGAAGTTGGCAGGCTTTGTTTAAAGGAGCCACAACAATTAACAAAAGCATCGGCGAAGGGTAGGACCTTGTACTGATATGCTCGTCCTTCGAACACGACGTAGGCATCCTTCAGGAGTCGATCGCTGCAAACCAATCTCGGGTACGGATGCACCCGAAGATGCGTTCCTGCGTCAACATCTTGAACTGTAACCGGTGAAGGGCCTGGTTCAAGACACGCATGTCCAAGATTGGTCATAACCCACTGCCTTCCTTGGGTACAATGAAGTAGGAGCTGTGACCTCCACCCAGACGGAGCATCGCCGCCTTCAGCTGTTGTGAATTGACTGGCCACTTAGAGCCTGGGGAGAACTTAATCGCATACCTAGCTGTATGGTCCGCAAAGAAGCCACGAGACGGGTTGGTAGCGCTATCCAGCCACCCAGAACCGTTCAAGAGCGAGACCACGAACCCCGCCGTACTCCGCCGTGGGGCAGCAAGGTGTAATGCAGGGACCCAACTTGGGCGCTTGTGGAGCGACCGAGTGTGCGTGCAAATGCTTACCTGGTTACCACAGATTTGGCAGAGTGTGCCTGCGTAGGGCCTTGTTATACTCTCGAACCGTCTGCTGCTGCCGTGCTGGCAATGGAGGACTGGTGGTCCGGTGCTGGTCCGTCTGTGACTCTCCGTGCCCTCCTGGGACCCAGGGACAGAGAAAACCGCTCTCTCTCGTCGTATTTTCCAGATTCTCAACCCGGCCCTCCTCCGGGGGAGGGAGAGGTGCCTTCATCATTCCCCAAAGAGCAGATTCCTCCCTCTCCGGCGTCACCCGTCTGTCCCGGGGGGGCACGCCACCAAACCCCTTCTTGGCTTTATTTTTTTCGCTCACCCGCCAGTTTGAATGTGGGACCTTGGTCGGTGGCGGCCTGGCCTACAACCCAGCTCCACACGTCTCTCGTGCTTGAGCTGCTGCGATTCGCACTGGACAGGGGCGACACCTGGGGTCCCCCCCTCGTGACGACAGGCTGGGGCGCTGCTGCCAGTAGATGGGTGGAGGCAGCAGCTGCCCGCCGTGGCAGGGTGTGACGACCCGCCTCAGTCTGCTTCTGTGCAGCCGAGAGCTGCTGGGCCAAGCTCTCGACCGCGTCGCCGAAGAGGCCGGTCTGGGACACAGGGGCATTAAGGAACCGAACTTTGTCGGCGTCCCTCTTATCAACCAGACACAGCCAGAGATGGCACTCCTGAACCACAATTGTGGACATCGCATGACCCAGAGAACTCGTTGTGACCTTCGTCGCTCGGAGCGCGAAGTCAGTAGCGGTTCGGAGCTCTTTCAGAACTTCCGGATCATGACCACCCTCGTGCAGGTCCCTCAGTGCCTTGGCCTGATGAACCTGCAGTAACGCCGTAGCATGTAAGGCGGGGGCAGCTTCTCTACAGGCCGTATAAGCATCGCCGGACAGGTCAGACGAGTACCTACAGACCCGGGAGTGGAGGCACGGTTCTCCCTGCCGGGTTGAGGCGGTGTTAGGAACCCCCCCCCCCCCCCCAAACCCAAAATTGCATCGCAACCGACCACGCTACCGGGGGGACCCTGTATACCCCCTAGCTGCACACCGTCGAGGATGGTGAGGGAGGAGGAACCAGCAGGTCTGTTTCCAGCAGTAAAAGGTGCCGTCCTTGACCTGGTGACGCCCTCCTGCACCTCGTAAGAAATGCGACTGAGGCTGGGCGCTGATAACCCAGCACAATCCACCCCGGAACAATCACCACCTCGAGGGCCCGGGACGCGGTGGAAGGTTCCAACTCGATCCTTACCCTCCGGCTAGCCCGTAAAAGCATAGCCACATCTCTGGAATCCGTGCAGGCCTTGCCACCATCCCGAGTGGGCAGCGCAGCCGAATGCTCCCTCTCCAAACCTCCGTCTCCGATGCAAGTGATCGACATCCGGCCGTCGGGAGTAGCACCGATCATCACACTGGTACCTCTTTGAAGAGAGGCCCAGCACGTTCATTTTTCCCGTGTCTCACTGGTTGCCTCAGGGAACCACCCGCGGGGCCTATCGAAGGACAATGGTCCCACGAGGGTTTGTTCCCTGAGGGGTTTGCCGCCACTGTAACCCTCAGACCGCCCGTGCCACTGCCCGAAGTAGTCCTCGCCTGGCTACCGCCAGGACGAACACTAGATCACGGCACAGGCAACGGAGCTCGCCCCTGTAGGAACGGAGCTTGGCCCACAGCTTCCGAATGTCATCTCCCGCAATGGAACATGAACTCATCCACGAATGCCACTTCCCCGTGTTAATGCCCCAGACACGTGAGGCAGCGGCGAGACCATCACCTCGCGCCAGGTTAATGACCACATCCAGAACTCAGGGTGAAACGCGTCTTTACAAAGACACACCTGCCTTATTGTACTCTTTTTAGAGAAATTGGCTCTTTATGGAAATGCTCTTTTTCCGTACTGAGACCACAGGGAAACGGAGCTTTTGCAGCACGACAGGGGTAGTGCAGGCCTGAAGTCGCAACCCACTGACACAGGACGCCCCTGCAGAAGCGCCGTCCGCCAACACACAAAAAGCTACCGAGAGCGCGCTAGATTTCGTCCCACACAGCAGTCCTGTAGGAGCCGAACGTTGTATGTCGCTCGCTCTGAAGCGAAAAGCTGTTATGTGGTTTTGCAAAAGCCTCTGCCTTTTTAATGCTCCCTGATGTTATCAGCGCAGCTGATGCAATCATTGCATGCCAATAGACTCCGCCCTGGCTCATTATTTACACTCGAAGTGGATTGGTTCTCTATTGAGATCCCAATTCGTCGATCACCGATGTGACTCGGAGTGACCGACTGAAAGTGAACACAACCATTTAGTGCATTGGGCTTATATTCCAGGCTAATTTGTTTGCCTGTATAAACCCATCATCATAGTGTGTACCTGAACTGATTTTAATATCACTGTTTAAAAGGCACTTTAAGTGTTTTCACATTAAAAGTTTTAGAATGTCCTGCTGTTTTTAGTGATTGAAATAGTGCGGCGGGTGATTTATATTATTGCAAATGGCTAAAACTTGCAGTTTTGTTCACATATCTTTGTTTTATTCTTTTGATCTAAATATTTTTTGGATTGGAACAGATAGAAAATTGACAAGCTTGTTCTTCAGTTCTATGGATGTTTTGCCCGCCAGGTCTTTGAGCCAGTCATGTGACTTAAAACTATGAATTACATATACTAGCACTAGTAAGTAGCTTACTATTTGTTTAACTTTACCATACAATAATATGAATTGGGTAAGGCATATTAGCGATTTACCAAAATTTTAATTCTGGCATATATCAAAAAGCCAATTATTTTCATGTTATGGCTGATAACCGATAAATTAAAATTATATACTATTGTGTCTCAATATATTTTAAAAAATAAATAAATCAATAAAAATAAAACACTAAACATTAAAATAATTTAGGCAACACAACATTATAATGTAGTGTATTAAAAAATGTTTATATTCATTGTGAGAAATTATCCCAAAAAACAACAACAAAAAAAACTCTAAAATCAGATAATTGATGGTACATATAAGCTATAAATGTTTTACATATTTTAAAAAAACATTTCTGCTTTCTGAAATCTGCTTTTTATCTGGTTTTGAACAACTTACAGTTTTCTGAACACAAATAATGCTGTCATCACAGCAGATTTCACAAAACACCTACATCTGCCTTAAAAGTTGTTGTGTTTTTATTTTATTAATGACAATAATTTTCAGTTTCTTCATTTTTTTTCTTCATGGCACATGGTATTAACTCTTGTCTCCAGTCAGATTCAACAGCACTACATTCCCATGTCAATTCAAGTGATTCCTGATTTATTACTCACTATATTTTCCAAAAGTATATTCAAAATAAATAAATAGATATCTTTCAGCATGAACAGTTCAATCATAGATCGATAGAACAATCATAGTTTAAGTACTGAAGCTGTAAGACATCAGACTCCTCCTAAGCAAGACAAGTCCATTCCTTCAACAAAGAATAATCCCATTGATTTTAACGCTCATGCAGAGAGAACAGGAACAGACCCACTGTCAAAATAGTCAATTTGTCAATCTGCGATTCAGACTATAGTGGATTATGGGTACCTCTTCAAGTCATCAAAAAATAAATCCATGGATGTATTGTCACTGAAATCCAAAATAACTAGGTTTTTTTTGTGTTGCGTTGCCTGTCTATTTAATCACACAGTTTATTTTGTATAAATTTGCACTGAAAGCGTGAATCATGCTTTGAAAGCAGGATTTGGTTTTCAGGTTGTTTTTAGCCAAGATACAGACCCATTAAAGCACACATCATGAAATTTCATTTACTTCACCCAAATATAGGGCTATGTATATCTGTCCTGCTAATCCGGTTTGGCTTCTTTTATCAAACATAGAAATATGAGTCAGCCCTTTTTTCCCACACATCATCACATTTTTCTGGATTAATTTCAATGTCACACTGTGTAACAGATATCGGAGACAATGTTATTTCGATGGCAGCAAATGTGCCTTCTCTCTATTACTGTGATGATGGGACTTTTCTTCTCAGTGTTCCTCAAAGCCTGTCACAGACACAAAGGAGATGATAGCATGACTGCACCGCTGGAAAATAGACAACTTCTCACGTCAAAATGGCCATCTCAGATGTGTCAAGTCAGTGCCATAAATCCGCTTACAGAGTCGCCTCAGGTTTCTCATAAGACTTATATTTTTAATGCAATCCGCTGCAGGCTCTGCTGAAGTACATTCTGATCCTGACAGAATTGTCAGCTGGCCTTCTTATCCTTCAACATAGCCTCTGAATTTGCATTAACATGGACTCCTTAAGCTTGACGCCAGACATATTCATGTCTCACAGCTTTTTACCCAATCAGCAACAACTTATTTTGTGTTCCAACATGAGACAAACAGCTTAAAGAACAGTGGGTCTTCATACAAATATTACTTTGCTCTTGCTGCTGCTTATGTTGCTCTGTGATGTTGCTCTCACAGATATGAAATGCAAAAGGGTGAATTTTCTCAAAAACATACCCTAATCACATTTCATATCCCCCCCTCAAATAAAATGCAGTGTGAATTCAAATAAAAAATAAATACATTTAAAAAAATTGAAAATCCATCCACCCCCAAATTCTCAATAGCTTAATGCAGGTAGATGTTCTATATTTTTTACAGCTTTTTTTTATTCCCATTCTCAGTAGTGATTCACATAATAGCGTAATAGCAGACAAATACAACAATAAAATATGAATATTTCAAGTTAAATAATATATCAATGTTTTTGAGTTAAAATAAGAATTTTTTATTTATTTTTTGCATCAACTGCAGTTCAAGATTCTTTAATGATAATCCACAGAAATAAGCATCCAAAATACACGATGGAACCACAAGGAGGTAACACTTATCACAACCCACACCGAGCAATGAGACCTGGGGCAAGTTCAAGCTCAAACCGGTGTGCACCGTTTTGCTATGGTTTCCGGTTTGAACGACATGTTACCTGGCAACGGTGTGCAACGGGGTTTGAGATGTGTTTTCTCTTGTTTGGTGGGTGTGTCAAACATGTCAGCAGCCCAATCAGCAGCAACATGTATATAAAACATGTATTAAAGAGACAGCTCGCACAATGTAATTAACATCAAAATAAATTCACAAGAGCAAGTATATTGTTTGCACATGTTTATTTACATTAAAGGCAAAATAACTGAAATAATAAGAGCATAAGTATAGATCTGGAACTGCTTTAAGTCTGTCTAAATATCATTTAGTAATTACAATGTATTCTGGTCCATATCCTTTCCTTAGGAAAGTGCGCTAAATACTGATTAATGTAACATAAAAATACTATACATATTTATATATTTTGCTATTGTATTATGGAGTGACACTTTCATAAACTTTTCTATACCCCTCTGATTATATAATAGGTAAATATTAACAATCTACTATCACAAAAACAGTGATTTTTTTTTTTTCCCCAGCAATATTGATAAGCCTAATACTCACAATAAAAAGAATAAGGTCATATAGATCATAACAGTCTTGGAGGTAAGAAGTGGATTATCCTTCACCTGAAATGTTTGTCTTTTCATCATGAAATGCGAGGCAAATGTTGGATCACAATAATTAGGAACCACAGTTTCCACAAATCCCTTCACTCGATTGGGATGTTCTCTTTTATTCTGGAGGGTAAGGGCAGTGACTGTACCATCGAGCATATTTTGCAGTATTAAACATATTTATACCGACTTCATCAGGCTCCGAAAATTCTTCAAAAAGAACACTAAGAATGGCCTTCTCAGCTGCCATAGCTGCAACCCCTGCGTAATCAGAACACGGTGTTCAACGCACCACCGTTTCCGATTAAAAAACGTTTTGCACCATTTTTGTCGGGGCTGAACGCAGCCATGGTAATATCACAAACACAGGACCAAACAGGAAATGGAACACAGCTGAACCAGGTAGACACTAATGAAAACAAAGCATGATGGGAAATGGAGTCCATGACCAGAACAGGCAGGAACACAAAACAGGAAGCCCTCTAAAGCCTCACAGTGGTGCAGGCAACCGGGCGTGACAGCCTCACTCTGTCAAGGCAATTTTTAAAAATAACTGAATGCATGTTTAAGCCTATTAGATTCAACTGGCAAATTAAGCATTAAAATACAAGGCAAATAAATATGTTCACAAAGATATTTATCTAATTTTAAAAAGAAAAAAAATCCTATAAAATGTAAATGCAAGATGGTGCTCTGGAAATTGAGCACCCTGCAGGGCTTCATATTACAAGGCACCAAACCTTGCACTATTAAAGTATTACTGAACCCAAATAAAAAGGCAGAAAAGCCATTTTACCATGTTGGGTGGCTACATGCACTGTATGTGCTGGAGGCTTCCTGCACTATTCTAATACTTCTCAGCAAATGTTTATTTGTGGGATTTTCCTGCCAGTCACTCACCAAACAGTTCAATCATGGATATTAGATGGGGAAAACTTGTCATTTCAAATAGCCATAATCACAAAATGCATAAATCCAGGCAAAGATACTAACCTAAAACACACCAGAGTTTTACCAACTTACTAACTTAGGAGTTTCAATAAAAAAAAGCTTCTGGACATTTTTGGATATTAGTAATCGAGCTGTTTTTGTTTTGTTTTCACAACACCCATTTTTTTCTTTGAATGAGCACATTACAGAGCTATTCATAAATATGTATACAATGCAATAAACAATTACTGGTGTTTGACAAGTATGGGACAAGGCAAGATAATACAGGTCTCTTTCTTGAGAGTGGGATGACACAATCAACAATCAGACTTGTTTCATACCCATTTTATTCCACATAGCGAGTCATAAAAACCATTATAGAAAAATGAGAAAACAAACATCAACTGCCAGCAATCACAGAATACACAAACTTTAGAGCAAAATATATCTTAAGTTACTCAGTATCCTCTATTTCTATATTAAGACACAATCTTCGCAGAAACATCTGATGCAATGGAGGTATAAGCTCACAACTTCTGGGGTAATTTGTCTTTGTTAACTGCTTTCCATAAAGTATAATATGACATGGTGCAATACAAAACCGTTTCAGATATGAAGTGGAAAAAAGCACATCTAAAAGCTAAAATGGTTGAAATTGAAGGCAGTTCTTAGGATCAATTGAGGTCTTTGCTATCATAGCTGAAACAGTCTGAATGTGATGCGATGATCAATACGGCACATTTGTGGGATGGTGTCAAAGGGAAACGGCTCAGCCAAGATGGAGGCATTAAGGTTTTGAATGTATGGCTTATGCAGGAATGAAGACTCCTTTGCTTGAAAATTTATGATTATGTATGTAAGTTTGTCAGTTCAGATCAAAATCATTCCTATACAGTGCCTTCTAAGAACTGCTTAATACTGCTCTTTGATTCCTTTTCTAATCTTGCGTAAGATGCTGTCTTCCGCTATGCTAATGCAGCTTTCCAAAACAGTCACAGTGTTAAATTAATTTTATTTAACAGTTGATTAGCTGCAGATAGGTGCTGCATCACATCTTACCGTTGTTCATGCAACTTTTGTGAGCAGTTTAATTCTAATCTATTCCTAAATGTTGACAATTTCACACAAGGCGAAAGTTTCCTTCCAATTCCCCACACAGTTTATGCAACAAGTTTTCTCAGGGGGAATTTGCAGGGTTTACCAATAGTAGACACTTTTGTGTTATTTTGAATAGTGACTTTCTTGGTGAACTGCGAGCTTTATGCATGTCGCTAGCACAGCTACAATATACAATTGGACATTTTTTTGCTCTGCCAAACGATCTAGCCAAATGTTAGCGTACCCTAAAGGAATAGTTCACCCACAATGGGAGTAAAAGGCTAAAACAGAAAACACAACAATTAAGGCTTGCCGCTCCTGATGAATATATTGTCAGGAAAACAGTCAGATGTGTGCATAGACACACACATCGTATTACCGACGAATTAGATCACGCTTATCGAGAGACTCAATCACTTCGATGAAACTAAACGGCCCATGCACAGGTTGGCATGTATTATTGCATTCCAGCTGCCACTGTGATCACAGCGTGAGTACAAGTGATGCAGCCGGTGCACGCAATATTCGAGTTGACTTTCCTCCTAGCTGACCGTCACCCCCCGTCTGCTCGAGCGGTGCTACAGCAGCAGCGCGTGGCAAGCGAACGTGACGTCTCCCATTTTCCCTCCGTTCATGAAACGAGGTTACATACGTACTGTCTCGAGGCGTTCCCTTTCAGTGGTCATTCTCATGTCACGTCAGCTGACAGCTAATTGGATCCCTTACCAAAGTTTCCCGGATCCTTCCACCTATCCATGTCCTGTGGAAGCGGCTCCTGCTCCCTTCTTTTTTGGCGTAGGCTGGGGCTTCCACAAGAAGACCCAGTTAACTGCTCGCCATCATGGGGCATACCCACCTCAGTAAGACTGGATCACACCTGAGAAATCGTGCCCGTTTCTCACTTGGAACAGGATGTGGCTGAACCTCCAGTCTCCAATCGCTTCTCGAAGGTGTTTCGGAGCACTTACCCATTGGAACAACCATACCCTAGTAGCACTAATGGAAATTATAGGGTGATTGTAACACCTCCTGGGAAATAGCACACACGAAGATGCCTGTGGAAACACTTCCTCTGGGCTACACCGTGGACTTTACACATTTGATCCCCCTTAGGTCTCAACATATGTAACCCAGCCCAACCGGTTTCTGCACAGATTCATCAATTGAGGGGGCCTTCCACAGACCGCATCCGCCATGCGTCTAGGCAGCCGAGGGGAACGGAGGAGTTTCGACAATTGTCTACGCAGTGGGCCACCAACGTGGTGCCCGTCGGGCACCGATCCCGCATGGAGTCTCTGGTTGGCCCGCTAAGCACATTCTTATAATAGCCTAATCAAGCGTTGGTCGATAAATTAATACTCACTGTACGACCGCGATTATGAAAAATTTAATGTTAATATGATGAATAGCTCTGTACATTTTTTTACTCAATATGGATAATCCCAACACACTAAATTCTACAGCATCGTCGTGCTGCGCTAATAGTCCTGCATGTTCTGTGTTCTGTTGTGAATGCTGTGAGTGTTTACATCTGATACCACAAATACACCACGTGACTTAGTCCGGCGGTTTTCAGCTGCCGCGTCTCAATATATTGAGATTACATAACACATGCACTTCATCTTCATAGCTCTCTGAGAGTCATTCACCAGCTTTATGTGAGGGGGGGGGGTGGGGACTTTAGTGTTGCGTGCGGGGGGTGGGGGGAGTTAATTTATAAAGAACTAACCGTCAAATACATGCTGAACTAAAACTGAAGACCCTCACGCATTGGCCCAATTGAAGGTATCCTTGGTGGGATGAAGGTCACTTTCATGGTTCGGTTTTTTTCAGCGCGTCAGAGTATTCAATTGAGATTATACTCAAATAACTTAACTTCCATTTTTATTATCTAATCTGACTCCAGGTTGATTATCTAATCTGGCTGGCCATTTTATGTATGACACTCGAATTTTGTTGAAAGGCAAATAGGTTGTTTGATCGTCTCCATGATTATTCTTACATCTCAAGTATTCAAATTATACTCTTTACTTTGTATTTTACAACTCGTTCAGGTAAGGAATCTATGTCTATATTAGGGATCCCCCACGCGGCCCGCCATGCTGAGCTCCACGCTCCAAACTCGCTAGTCTAAACCTACAGCCCGAGGTTTTTAGCACCTAATACTACTCTAATATACTTCATTAGGTGGTTCTGTGTTAGCCCCCTACTGTTTTACCGATGTATGCCAAAAATCTTATCAAGCGGTTCTCTCTAGACCGCTTAGTCTAGACCCCCGATAGTTTAGTGATAACTATGTACAGTTACCTACTTACAATATGCCAAGCTGAATCAGATCGTTTTTCTATACCCTATTCTAGACCACCCGATAGTCTAGTTATAACTATGGACTTAATCTTCACCTACATCGAAACTTAATTAACTCTGAATCTATACACGGTTACGTACCATTGATTACAACTTGACTAAAGTCAAGCAGTTAGTCAAAAATCTATTATCTCACCTGATGTGCCCCATGCTTCATCTAACCTGAGATCTAGTATGCACGTAACCCTGGTCGCGCGATTTGCGAGACATATTACGTTTGTATATTGTTTCAGAGTAAGTTTCATAGTAAGTAGAAATAAATCAAAGTAACCATTTATTTTATCCGTCGGTAAATATGTATTACGCCAATTATCTCCACAGCCAATTCAACGATATCAAGTCAATACAAGACATCAAACTCTCAAAGACTAATCTAAGAGTAAAATGCATATCTGAGATTAAATGTATTAGAAAAATACATGGTACAGAGTGTGTGGAGATACTCTATACTATGGGCTCTCTGACTACAGAATTGCGCCGACCCTTTTGCTGCAATCCTTTAAATACAAAACCAAGATAAAACATCCCCCAAGTGGATGCATGTACAAACAATTGGTACCTGGGTGGCTAGTTTACACCTCGATGGGAAACAGAAGGTAATTTGCATGAAATGACCCTCTGCGGTAATCGAAGTATCTCTTAACTCTTAGGATCAGTATTATCTTTTAATCTACTTTTGTACACGCTAACGTCCCACTTGACCCTCAGACCCGAACTATTTAAAGAAATCAAACACATGACTTAAATCTCATCTGCATTAATAATAGAACATTGATACTATTGACCATAGGGCTGATTGCAATCCACTGGAGGGAGGCAGATGAAAAAGGCACTGATTGCATTATGGGTGAGTAGAGGCGTTTCCAGCTTGCACCATCCCCTCTGGTGTTGGTTGTCGGTGAACTGTGCCAGTGGAGGTCATGTGTGGACAATCAATCTTTGTCAATTGCTCAGTTTCTTTTCTAGCCTCTGACAACCTGTCAGACAACCGGTGTAAAACAAGACCAGGTCCGGTGTTACGTAAAATTATATGGAGGAATAGTTACTCGACTTGTATACTACAAGCCAGTCCTCTAAAAAAGAAGAGTATTACTGTATAAGGGAAATCATGACAACAGCTATTTCTTTTTTATTATAGTAATTTTCTAGTACGTGTCTGTTGTGCTCAGTATCAGTCTGATAAAATAAAAATAAAAGCGGCAATGGTTTGTTTTAAATTGATTTTCATTTGATTACATTTTAAAAGAGTGATTAAATCGTTAAAGTTGTATTCATTAATTTCACTAGACACCATTTTTATGATAAATTTGTACTGAATCATAAAACACAGAATCCATAAAAAAATCAAATGGAAATTTTGATCGCTGACATTTAGGAAAATAAAATGCATGTTGGCAGCACCGCTTGCTTCTGACTCTCAGAAGGTGGAGAAGGTGCGTGGCGAGTTTCGACGTGATAGGAGCGTAGACCCCTTTGTAGGTTGATGTTCCCTCGCACGGTTCGCAGTGTTGTCCTAGCGACACATCACGTGTCCTTCGACCCTCATAAAGCGCCCATCTGAGTTGTTAAGGGCAAGGTGTCTGCAAACAACCTCTCAGAGCCCAATTGATGTTGCCAGTTCAGTATTGGGACCCCGTCCAACCAGACACTGCGTGCCCATTGTATGTGGCCCCCCAGCCGGGTGGAGGGCATCCGTATAAACCACATCATGCACCTTGGAGCACCTGTTCTAAAGGGCACTGATTGCCCGGAGAATATGCCAGGTCTGATCCCACGGTCTGAACGTTTGTGGCGGCCGGACGGTGTGACTTGTACCCGTTATTTCACGCCACTGCGCAACTTGCCAAAAACAACGCCCATCACCTCTTGGGACTCGGTCCATAGAGGCCCAGTGATCTTTGAAGTGGTCTCATTGAGCAGAACCCGTGTGTGAACTGCCGCGTACAGCTGTCATAATGCCCCATGAGCCCTGAAACTGTCTTTCAGTGGGACCGCTGTCCTGCTCCTTTAAACATACTTACTGAGCACGTTCCTGCGTTAGGCGTGCTGTCTGTTCGACCGAGTCGAACTCCATACCGAGAAAAGAGATCCACAGCGTCTAGGAGAATTTGCTCTTTTTCCCAGTTGACCCGAAGCCCCAACCAGCTGAGGTGCCCTGGTTCTCGCACAACTGCATCCGGTGATTGAGCTAGTTATGAGGTAGTTCGAATGCGAATACCCTGCTCTCTCAGGAACCAAGGGCTGCCTACCGCAACTTTTGTTGAAGAGACCGGGCGACAGGGACAGTCCCTAGGCAGGACCTTACTGATATTCTCGCTCTCAAAAAACGCGTAACCGGCAGCAATGGTCTGTTGGTGCGGAAGGATCTCTCACATGAAATTACCGTCCTTCAGGCTCGATCGCTGCAGACGCAATCTCGGTACGGACACACCCCCACTGCGTTTCTCTCTGCTCAACAGCTTGAATGGTACCCGGTGAAAGGGCCCTGTTCAAGATAAGGCATGTCCAAGCTCGGTCATAACCCATTGCCTTTCTTGGTACAATGAAGTAGGGGCTGTAAAACCCCGTCTTCATATCGGCTGGAGGACCGGCTCTATCGCATCCTTCGCCAGAAGGACTGCGACCGCAGACTCCGATTGCAACAGGACCATCGGCCGCCTTCACTGTTGTGGAGCGGATGCCACTGAACTTGGGGGGACGCCGGGCGAACTGAATCACATAGCCGAGCCTGTAGTCCACGGGCCAGCTAGACAGTCTGGGTAGCCAGGCCCCCATGACACCGGTACAAGCGGACCACGGACCCACGACGTCCCTTGGTTGTGCAGCGAGTTCAACTCTTTACCTGGTTCCCACTGTTGGCAGAGGGTTGCGTGAGGTAGGCCTTTCTACGGATAATCTCTTGAACCCCTCCCGCTACTGCCTGCTTTCGAGAGAGGGATTGATGAGTGCGGTCCGGTGTCTTGCATGACCGTCGACGCGACTCTCCTGCCCTCTTGGGACCCATGATACCTAGAGAATCACTGCTCCTCCTATCGTCAGATTTTTGGAAACCAGATTCTCTCCTCTACCTCTTGGGGTCCCCCCTCATCTCCGGTTGTGGCATGCCAGGAGGTTGTAGGTGCTACCATCACCCCCCCCCACCAGAGTAGTTCGTCTCCACTCCCCGGTGCGCCTTCTGCCCGGCCTCTTGCTCTTCCGCTCGACCCACAGATCCAGGCTTTTGACGGGGGCCTGCCGACTTGGTGGTGCGCACCGTTTAGCTCCAGACACCTTCCGTGTCGTCCACGTCTCACGGAGCGGCTGCGCGCTTCTATGCGAGCTACGCTCTCGCGCACCTAATTGTAGGCATATCGGATTGTGAGCTGAGTGTGGTCTAGGACGTCAGGGGTTCGGTGCCGAGACCCTCGGCGTGTGTCATGGAGCTAGGTCGGCAGTCTCACCAGCTGTGCGGCCAGGGCGGACGTGGCGTAGGAAGGCAGCAAGCTGTGTTCGGATCGGCGCAATCAGTCTTGTCGCAATCCGTGATGTCTCACCTAACAGAAACATTTGCTGGGATCCACTTTCTCGCTTGTGAACTGTGGTGGCTTCGAGAGGACATAGTCCACGGTCATGGTGCGAACACGAACGGAGAACCCTCTTTGGGGACTCCGTGACTTTGTCAGCGTCTCCCTCATGTCGACCAGACACAGCAGATGGCTGACTTCTCCAACGTTTGTCCAACACAAGTGTGGGACTTCTCAGCCTACCCTAGAAGACAACTTGCAGTTGACCTTCGTCCGCCCGAGAGCGTCGATGTGCTAGCTTGCGACTTTTCGTAGCTCTTTTAGATTTCTTTAACGTGCCCTAGCCACCTCCGTGCAGGTTCCCATCAGTCCTTTAGAACGCCTGAAGAACCTGCAGTAATTGTGCGATAGTACGACGTTTAAGTAAGCACAACTGAGGCGCACCTACCTGATACCCACATCGCCATTACAAGCCTCTGCAGCCTCAGACCAGTATTCGAGTACCCTGTACAACACTCTGTCTGAGGGAGGATGTATACAGTTTCGCCCTGCGGGTGGAGGCGGCAATTCGGTATCTGCACTCTTTCCTCGTGCAACTGCCCGCGCGGCCCTCGAGAAAGACGACGCATCTCCCGCCGGGCGGTAGGACCTCTCACCAATGTGACCCCTCGAATGCAGCATCGACATCCGTATGCTACGCTACTGGGAGGAGCGCCAAAGGATACTGCTGGTACGCTCCTTGTAAAGGGCCCAGCACTTCCATTGGCAGCTCAACTGGTTGCAGATTGCAAGAGGAGCGATGGTCCCTTGAGGGTTGGTTCCCTGGAGGGTTTGCCATCACTGTTACCCTCAGACTGCCCGTGCTACTGCCTGAAGTAGCCCCCACCTGACTGCCACCATGACAAGAACTAGATCGAGGCAGAGGCAACGGAGCTCCGCCCCTTTAGAGGTAACGGAGGTTGGCCCGCAACTCCGAGATGGTCAACGTCCCATAATGAGAGCATGACTCATCCACGAACACCACCTCAGCGTGCTTAATGCCCAGACAAGTTAGGCAGCGATCGTGATCATCACCCTAGGGCGGCCAGTCTCAACGACCTACATCAGAAACGCATGGGTATTCATTTTCTGCAAAACCCACATTCGGTCATTTAACAATAACGGGTAACGTACGAGTATATCACGCCAGCCCCAACGTCATCTTCGAAAGACGCAACCCCACCAGAATTCTCTTTTACAGGGAAAAAGTCTGGTCATCGTGCTGAGATCACGGGAGATGGCCTTCCTTCAACACAACATGGGGGTATGCAGCCTGCATGTGTGCAACCCAATCGGACACCAACAACAGGGGACCTCTGACGACCATATGCCGAGCCAACCCTGCGCTTGTCCACAAGAGCATGGCTGAATCGTTCCGTCTTCTTCTCTTCAGTAAAGAGTAGTCATGAGTGTCTAGAACGCTGTGATTGCTCCGTGCTCCGAATTCTGATCAAGCTGAATATACACTGCATCCCTGCCTACCAAATTCTCGCCGCTGTGATCAGCGGCAGCTTGATGCAATAATCGCATGCCAATGTGCATTTGGCTCGTTTAGTTTACACTCGAAGAAGATTGGTCTCTCTAAGCGAGAGATGACGTCGATAGTGACCGACTGAAAGGGAACTGAACTTTATTTACAACATTATTTTCTGTTTTGTCTTCAAAAATAGAAAATAGGGTGAAAATACATTCAAAAGTGAACATTTATTGTTATCTTGTCAAATGTAAAAATAATGAAAAAATAATAATAATTTGGGCTTTGGAAAGACTGGGTTTAAATGTTCAACAACAAAGAAATGAATGAAAGTGGCAAGACAAATGTGATTACACGCAATGTGGCTCTTTATTAGCGGCTCGGCAGCCCAAAGTTGTGCTCATTTGGTTAGGAACTTAACACATGCACAGAATAGACTTTCAACAATGATTTGTTTGTGACTGCCATTATGCAACATAATAAACATTAATTAACATATTACATTTAAAATATTCAATTAATTATTAAGAAAATAATATAACTCAAATGCAAGTTAGTTAAGCTTATGAAAACAGGCCTAGATAAAATGTTATCATATTGTCTGTCATGTAAATTCAGTAACATGCACTGACTGTTTTGTTTCACCAACTCTTTTTCTTTTTCTTTGATATATTGTAGGCCTACATTGGCTTTGAAATGATCAATATAGGCTATTTTGTGTCCCTTGTCTCTGAATTTACAAGTGGTTTTCAAAAAACACATTTACCATTTACATCCCATACATGGGGAAGTCGTGGCCTAATGTTTAGAGAGTCGGACTCATAACCCAAAAAAACGGTTGTGGGTTCGAGTCTCATACCGGCAAGGATTATAGGTGGGGGGAGTGAATGTACAACGCTCTCTCCCACCTTCAATACCATGACTGAGGTTCCCTTGAGCAAGAACCGAACCCCCAACTGCTCCCCAGGCGCCACAGCAAAAATGGTTCATGTTGTTGTGTTCACGCTGTGGTGTGTTGCACTTTCAGAGCACTAATTCCATGTATGGGTCGCCACATGTCACTTCACTTCACTTCATTTTACACAAAGCTCTTGGGAAATGTGTCATAGAGATTAGTTCTACATTAGTACTTAAAGTGTGTTCCAAAATTCTGAGATACTACTTTTTCTCATTTACTTTAACATTTTTTTCATTATAAATTATAATTTCTGCATAAAATGTGTAAAAATTTATTTTAAGAGTTCAAATAAGTCTAGGACCACTAGTGAATGCTTCTAATCTGCATACAAATGTACTTTCGCATAAAATGTAAGTGGAAATTGTTCATATATATATATATATTAAGTGGTATTACACACTAGTAAGGCTTTCTTGTTTCTCATCTTAAATTTTACAAACCCCTTTTTTTTTTTTTTCATTATCATTATAATTTTCTGCATAAAATGTGTAAAAATTTATTTTAAGAGTTCAAATAAGTCTAGGACCACTAGTGAATGCTTCTAATCTGCATACAAATGTAAATTTGTAAATTGAAAAATGTATTTTAAAAGTCTTAGACCATTAGTAAATGCTTTTAATTAATTATAAAATGTACTTTTAGCATAAAATACTTTTAGAGTAAAAAAATTTTTTTGAAAATCTAACATGCATTTCAGAATTTGGCTATTTGATTAGTGGCCTAGAAATAGTGCAGAAGTTATGTTCCAGGTTTAAATCTAATTTTGAATCCCAGATTTTTTTAATGTGGTCTCAGACCTCTGAAGGCCACTGCACTTGTTACTAGCTTAATGCTTTGAGAAACTCAGCTCTGATATTTTAAGAGACTCTGCCTTTTATTCGAAAGTAACACTGTGTGTTAGGCCAACAGAGAGAGCTTTATGCACTGATGTTCCCTAATAAAATGTTTTATCGACAGACACAGAAATTTAAAAAATAACCAGTGGATATTATTATTAATATTTTAAAAGCAGCACACTATAGAGAGAGCTATATGGCAAAACTTCAGAGAAAAGCACTTCCATCAGCTCTAACTCTGGCAGCCTTGTCTATGGAGCCACTGCCTTTGAGCAGAAGACAAATGATACCACTTTCCTCTGTATGTTCAACAGTGTTACCGCACAGAAGGGGGCATTGCGGTCTTAAGTGTAGTGGAAGATCCTGCGGATTCTTCTGGACTGAAACATCCAGGGGGAGATGAACAATAATGAGGTAAAGAAGTCCTCTGACCTTCATCACTGGGATGATCGCAGTGAACTCCTACTAGGGACTGTGGTGGAATCTAAAACTGTAGACTACAACAATTGCAATGCTATAAGCAATGCAATACAGAAAGCAGAGCCAAAAACAGAGTTGTGCTTCACGACTCTGCTCTCTACCGATGCATCTAATGCTTTGTTTGACTTATTTTTTAAATCATTTATGAATGCAATAATCTATTACAAAATCATAACATGGTTGATCTTATTACATTTCTCACAAGATGGCTAAACAAAAGTGCAACTGTCGCCAAATTTGAGAATGGCAGTCAGACCGTTTTATAACTTATCTGAAACAACCTGACTACACAAGGAGCGAAGTGGTTTCTTTGACCTCACAAGATCCTCTTTCTGCTCTCCGGCACTATGGAGGTCGTAGTCATAAACTCTTGCTACTGTTATGTATTCCTAGGGATGCACAATACATCGTACCATAGCATTTACCCGGGTAATATTATAAACGTTTTTTATTTTCATAACAGGTCCATACTGGATATTAGTTCAGCATACAAAGATTGTAATTATGTGTTTCCATCCATACGGCTCATTCGAATACGAGCCCTAAATACATACAACTGAAAAAACGTACCTATTCATAGACGAATCGCATGGCAGTTTCCTGTTGAAATACACACTAGGAGCCATGTAAACTCCACCAACTTTTATTTCCTTTTCAGACAATATGATTTACAGGTCCCAGTTTCGATTAATAAGGCCTAATTTTTTCACATAATTACTTTAGGAATATATGTTTTATATTCAAACAATTTTAACATTGGCGAGATTTCAATCGATACTTTTAAACGTTAACGTCAAATCAGCTTCATATGTATGGGTTTCAAGTTCAGAAGTTTGTGTTCGGTATCTCCACTCTATGTTAGTTGCACGTGAGTGTAAACGAGCTCCGGTATGAATCTCCTGTGAACTATGCCTTCGACCACAAAAAGTTCAACCTGCTACAGGAAGTTCAAATGGCACGGTTTTGCATCAACACATCATTTTTATATCAGTTTTTGCATTTTGTTAACACTATCGGAGTAGTCTTAGGGTTGTTTGGTGTAGGGGATTTCCAACACAATAGATCATTAACATTAGCGACTCTGTTCCCCGGATATTTTAATGATGAACCCGCCGGCAAATACGTACCTGAAGCAACATATAAAACCAGCATATACGTGCCTATAAGAATCGTAAAAAAACGTACCAGGGTCACGTAGAGACTCCGTGTTTTAGCATCCACGCACGAACATTTTCCATTGTTGAGCTTAGTTTTGTCATGGTCTTGATAGTTATCTTTAGTTCAGGGGTGTTGTTATCTTTAATTAGCCCTTGTTTGTAGTGTGTATCTTAAGGTCTCGTCTTGCAGTTTCCTTCTGTCAGTCTCGTCCATGTTCGTGGTTGCCAAGCCTTCTCGTTTTCGCATTTACCTATCTGTTGAGTTAAAGTCTGCCTATACCTTCATCATCGTGTTTGTGTGTACTACAACACAGTGTTGTGACAGAAGACCCAAACAAAAATTTAATAACGTGGCACGTCATATAGTGTATGTTTTTGTCTCGTCTTTTGGTGTGCTTCCTTTTGGCTTTTCTGAAATGATTACTCTTTTATTTTTTTGTATTTATTTTTTTTCCACTATGGACAATCCAACCGTTTTGCTAATCTGCCTTGAACAGGGAGATCGCTCCCTCAAAGACTTAAGAGGATTTTATTTAGAGGTCTTTATTTTCCTCGCAAACCTATCTAAACTCCCAGATGACTGCCTCTGCACATTTCTTTATGCTGACCTTAACACCGCCACTAAGGAGCAGTTGTTTGGGAAGGGGCCTTGGGGGAGTGTCAAAGAATTTGTGGAGTGAGTGCTGGCGTCTTGTGGATCGTTGCTCACCATCGGACCCCTCAACGACAACGGCAGTCCCACTCACAACCCAGTACACAGCCAAAACCACTCAGACTGCTAGGATCGGCAGCACGAGCCCACAGCAGACTGCCATGACGTTTGAGCCAGCGCCATTGGGGGCGACTGAGCTGAACACCACCACGGTGCCTGAGCAATGCAAGTCTGAACAGGTGTGTGAGCCGGCTGCATCATCCATTGCCGAGGGAGTGCTTGTGGAATACGAGGGCATGGAAGTGAGCCCCGCCCACTGGAGAACTGTTTGGACTTTGGAGAGGTTGATTCATTGGCCCCATTGCTCTCACCTGAACCTGTCTACTCTGTCAGTTTTGCCAGTCCCGCCCAACCTTCCTCTCCCACCACCTCTCCAAAATGCTATTGAGACTGCTTTTTGTTGGATTTTGTATTTCTTTCCAAGCCTCTCCACAGTCCCCAACCATTGCTGCCTCCCATCAGTACCTTAGATCCACCTCAGCCTCCTCTCATTGGCGTGGTAACATCATTGGACTGCTGAGAACCATCTCCTCCTGGGGATGGGGAGTCTGGAGCTTTGCCTCCTTCGGGTATTTGGCCTCACCGGCTCCCTCGGTAGGTCGGCTCCACCTGGATCGGACATCGCACAGTGTTGTGACAATTGGTCCTTAAAATAAAGTGTTACCATTTATATACATTAATACTGCATTAATTAACAATTTTTCATTCTATACATTATAATGTGATGTTTACATTTACCTGTAGCATTTAAACTGTTTTATGCTGCTTTTTTCTTTTTATACAAAAGTATCCATGTATTGGTTATCTACCATAAAATCAAAATAACTGCTGTCTTACTGCAAACAGGCTTTCTTCCCTACTTCTCAAACTATTATTTTTCCAATGGTTAATATTAACAGCAAAGTGGAGAGAAGCTGGAGTGTGTGGAATTTTGTTCTAATGAAAAACTATTATAGAATTTACACAAATCAGATTATTTGATAGGCCCAAATGAAATATAGTGAGTGCTGCACTGAAGCAATAACTTGCTCTATTACCCTCATATGAACCTGTGCAACCAGAAATGATTGAACTCAGCAGGACAGTATTCTCTGTGGATGCCACAATAGATGACCCAGAAAAATACTGAATCCAGAAAGATCACAGAAATCATCACCTGATCCTGGATCGATCCGGTATTGTAAGTTTCATTTGTTTGCCATCAAAGGAACCCAAATAACCTATCTGGTCCCTAATCAGAATATTGATCAGGTGGATGCGAGCAGATGCGTGTGTTCTCAAAGATTAAAAAATGGCAACATCCAGGTTCATTTTCCATGAAAACAGAGTATGGTACAGCATTCTAAAAGAAGAGCCAAATTAATGGATTTACAAACAGATTTTCAATTCAATTCAAGTTTTTTTGTATAGTGCTTTTCACGATACAATCGCTGCAAAGCAACTTTACCGAATAAATAAGTTTTACTAAATCTACAATATTTAGTAGTCGCTTATCAGTGGTGACTGTCAGTTTATGTAAATATGGCAGAAATGTACGGAAAAATCAATTGAAGACATAACCAAACAGACGATGAATACTATTAACTGCAATTATTATATGTTGCAATCAAACGTATAGCAAAATTTGGTAGTTCTGTATGTTGTTTCAGGTTTGGCATCATCTGAGGTTCCTCTTAGGGGTTTGCATCACTCTTCTCAGGTGTTGCTGGATCCAGACCTGAAGCTTTGTTAATCGCTAGTTACCACGTGAATGTCATCGCCATAGAAACAGACATAAATGCTGTTACAAAACCAACGTAAAATTAATTGTTCTTCACCCCAAGCTAAATAATAAGTTTTGATCCAATATCAATTTGAATAAATGCTCAGAAAGGCTATTCCAGAGTTTGGGAGGCAAATGTGAAAAAGCTTTACCTCCTTTAGTGGATTTTGCTATCCAGGGTAATACCAAAAGTCCAGAGTTTTGTGATCTTAGGGAGCGTGATGGATTGTAGAGCGGTAGAAGACTAGTTAGGTACGCAGGAGCTACCCCATTAAGGGCCTTATAGGCAAGTAAATATATTTTGTAACTGATACGGAACTTAATAGGTATCCAGTGCAGAGAATGTAATGGGGTAATATGATCATATTTTCTTGACCTGGTAATTATACTAAGCCAGCTTGCATTTTGGACTTCCTGTAGCTTGTTTATTGAAGATGCAGGACAACCATCTTGCAGTGCATTACAATAGTCCAGTCTATAGTTCATGAATGCATGAACTAGCTTTTCTGGATCAGAAACAGGTATCATGTTTCGTAGCTTGGCAATGCTTTCCCTAAGATGGAAGATGCTGTTTTTGTAACATGGGAAATATGATTTTCAAAAGACAATTTGCTGTCTAATATAACACCCAGATTTTTGACTGTAGAGGAAGTAACAGTACATCCGTCTAGTTGCAAATTGTAATCCAAGAGATTATGTGTACTGTTTTTTGGTCTAATATGTAATATCTCTGTCTTATCCGAATTTAATAAGATAAAATTATTGGTCTTCCAATCTTTTAAATTTTTAACACACTATGTTAGCTTAGATCATATTTGGTCTTGTTGAGATATATAGTTGAGTGTCATAGGCATAACAGTGGAAACTAATCTCGTATTTTCTGATTATATTACCAAGGGGCAACATGTACAGTATATTGAAAATAGTAGAGGGCTTAGGACAGATCCTTGTGTCACTCCATATTTTATGGTCATAATTGAGATGACTCCCCATTTAAATAAACAAAATGGTAGCGGTAGGATCTAAACGATCTTAAAGCCTGCCCTTGAATACCTGTATAGTTTTGTAATCGATCTACGAGTATGTCATGATCTATGGTGTGTTAGCAGCACTAAGATCAAGTAAAACTAGCAATGAGATGCAGCCTTGGTCTGACGCAAGAAGCAAGTCATTTGTAATTTTAACAAGTGCAGTTTCTGTGCTATAGTGGGGCCTGAAACCTGACTGAAATTTTTTTTTTGCAGGAAGGAGCACAATTGAGCAGACAACTTTTTTTTTAAATTTTAGACATAAAAGGAAGATTTTAAGATTTCTGGTGAATATGGAAAACTATGAGTCTGAAAACACTGCAGTACAGTTAAAAACACTCCGAGGACAAACCTACGCAGCACTGTGCCACATGATCAGGAATGTCATCAAAAATCTCCCTTAGTGATAGACTGCGCTGCTTGAATATAGAAGTGAAAAAAGAAGCATTAAAAGAACCTTGATATATTTAGTTTGAAGCTAGTACATCTACACTGTGCTATTTCTTAGTGTGCTGAGGACATCTACTGGCATTACATTTGTTACATGATCACTTTCTTACTCTGGGCTATAAGATCCAGTTCATCAAAGCTCTCAACCACCATAGCAATGGTGCAAATCACTAAGGATGAGCAGCCGCCTCAGTTGATTTGTGTCCTCTGCCCACCCATCTCGCCCATGTTCCACTGTCTAAATTGCTAAATGGTGTTATATTTCCTAGCTCTTTTTCTGAATGCATGAGAGATTTGTTGCTGTCTCTCTCTCAGGTGAATGTGCAAAGTGTAATGCAGACTTATCGCTACTCTGTTCCTCTTTCCTGACATGGCAAAAAATTATCTGCCGCTCCATTTGTCAAAGCTCCTCGCACTGGCACCAGCTTTGAAATGACCTTCATTAAATTGATATTTTCCTGCAATGCAGATTGAAACATTCATTGTCTCCTCCTACACACTCTGACCGGTGTAATAGGCATGAGTGTCTGGAGTAATTTTTATAGCCTCTTTTAGAACATCGTTCACTCTCCCACAAGTTATTCTCCATACTTATTCTCAAGTATGTATACACACTTTTCAGAAACATACATAATAGGCTTTGTTGTGCAACATCAAGGCTGCACACATGGCCCAGTTTTTCTTTAAGGGAGCTAAGTGAAATATGGTTACCTATGGCACCATGGTGAACTTTTGAGAAAAACTTGGGCAGGTTTTCACAGGACACTGTATGGCAAATGACATGGCATGTATTAGTTGCACATTTCCAATGCTAAAACTGCTTTACATAGCGCCATCAAAGACAGTACAAAACGCCTTACAGGGAAAAGTGTCACTAGTCGGAGCGGACCGTCAACAAGTTAAAATTTGCTGTAAATGTACGCCTGCCACCAGGCCTTTCACGATGTCACCAATGGATTCCTCTGCAGTGAATGGTTTCATCAAAGAGCTAACGCTGATGAAAACATTAGAATCATTCACAAATAATCCACATGACTCCAGTCCATCAATTAATGTCTTGTGAAGCAAAAACGTGCGTGTTTGTAATAAACAAATGCATCAAAACGTTTTAATAAACAATAAAACTTAAAATCTTTGCTTCCAGCTAAAATACCAGTACTCTATACACAATATTGCTTTCTTCATTGAAAAAATATGTTTTGTCTGAATCAGGCAAGATATATGAAGAGATCAAGCACTGCTTACAAGTGAAAACAGTCCAACAGTTTCTAACACATAGGTGTGTATTTTGAAGAGAATACAACAGGGATGGATTGGGAGAACGTTATTATGGCTTATGGACTGGTATTTGGCCAGAAGCGATGTTTTAATTTAAACTTTTAATTATATGTTAAACCTTAATTATAACTACTCCGATGAATTGTCCATTGTTGAGGCACCATTACTGACTTGCAGAGGAATCCATTGTTGAGCAGTGATGTAATGCTAAATTTCTCCAATCTGTTCTGATGAAGAAACAAACTCATCCTACATCTTGGATGGCCTGAGGATGAAAACATTTTCAGCAAATTTTCATTTTTCTGGTGCCGTTTATTTCCAAGATTTCCATTCACAAACATTCACTCTACAAAGTGTAAGCCTTTTACCATTAGTTTAATGTTTGATGCATATGATGCTGCTAAACATGTAAAACTTATGTATATGTATAACATATAAAACTTATGTATATGTATAATACTAAGCGCTACTGATTACCAAACACTTGGTACATGTACACAAGTAAGTTTAGGAATATAAGCTTAAAATATTCATGAAATTATGCGGTATCGCTCTCCACTAACATCATATGATACAGTATATTAAGATTTTTCTCAGATATACAGATTCAATTTTCTGTTCCATTTGCAAGCAATTTGCTTAAATATGCAATGACACCCTTGGATAATTAAAAACAAGACAATGCCACTTTTTGGCAGAATAACAAAAATAAATAAACAAATATTTTTTAAAAGCCTGGGCATTGGTATCACATTCATTACTGGCCAGCAAATTAATTATGAGTATACTAATTAACAGTCTGATTAACCAAGCGAATGGAAAGCTGCCAGAAGTTACAGGTTACATTTAGGCTTTGCACTGTAATCCTGCACATTTTGAATATCATTTTTGTTTTCTTATATGTTTGTCAACAACCTGATGATCCGTGTTATCCAATGTAATTTGAGAATTTTCCAGAGCGCATCTTTTTGCGCATCTCTCCTAACCTTTTTTTAAAGGGATCACCCAGAAATTTAAATTTTGTCATTCCAAACCTGTATGATTACTTTCTTCAGTGGAACACACACATTTTTTGTTTACAGACCATTGGGTTCCATACAATTACTGAATCCCCTTGACATTCATGTATGGAACACAGACTGACCGGGCTGACTACAACACCATTTTTAAATATCTTCTTTTGTGTTTCACAAAAGCAAAAAATGTCCAACAGATTTGGAATGACAGGGCTTAGGATGCTGCTAAGCCCTATTTGTCTATGAGTAGAAGAGTACTGTATTTTATTCATAAACTCAATGACATTTTTTCCTATTTACCCACTTGAAACACAATAAAATGAAATTACTTATTTTTAGTGACCGCAGAGACATTTTTTTATTTTTTAATAGAAGTTTCAATAGTTATCACTCTGACAGGTGAGTTCTGTGTGCTCCTACTGGAAAACAAGCAGCATGCCATGAAAAAATTACAGAGCAACTCTGAGAAAAGGAGCAATAATTTCGGAACTCCTTTAAAAACTCCTTTAGCAATTTTCTTAAGAAAGTTATAGTGTAAAGCTATAGTGATCCATTGAACTGCCCAAATTCAAGGTCTATTAAATTAAAGGCTTTCTGAAAGAAGTCCAAGATTTACAGTCAGATCTTGGAAATGGAAAATCCATTTGAAATTTGCAGGCATTTCCCATCATAAGATACATGGCATTATGGCCTGCATTCTCTTTTCATAAATACAAGGCTCTAAAAAAAATACTGTATTCTCTCTGAACATTTTATTTCTACTGTAAAAAACATTGTTTAGAATCTGTAAATATTTGCACTATTCTTGAGGTATGCTGATAATCCTACACTTATAGAGGTAAAATTTCGCAAACTTGCGCTCTTTCATTTCACATAGGCTATAGGCATCTTTTTCTCATCAAAATCCAAGTGATAATTGCCATTATAACAAACGAATCTCCAATCACAGTTCAAATTTCAAGTGTTGCTCTCTTTCAAGAAAAAAATAAAAATAAGGAAAGAGGTAAGGAAAAACATCTTATATTGGAGTAGAACCTGCACTTGAAACTCAAGGTAAACTTAATTCAAGGTAATCAGAAAAAAAACACAAGGAAAATGTCTCCAGGTTACGTATTTAAAGTCTAGGTTACGTACGTAACCCTCGTTCCCTGATGGAGGGAACGGAGACGTTATGTCGAACGACATATGGGGTCTCACTTGGGAGGCCAATCATCTCTGAGTTTAAGAGAAAACGGCAATGAAAATTGACTAGTGGATTTTGCATACCTGAGCCACTCCCTGTGCATGCGGGTATAAATAGCGACAGGTGCATCCACTCTTCAGGTTTTACACTGAGGAGCCGAGAACATGTCCCGGCAACAGCGAATGGTTCAAGGTTGTGGCATGGGGGCATAATGTCTCCATTCCCTCCATCAGGGAACAAGGGTTACGTACGTAACTGAGACGTTCCCTATCTGTCGGTCACTACGAGTTAGGTCGTGACGACATTAGGGGTTTATGGAAAATGCCACAACCTGAACACCGTCACAACCCCTGTGGCGCCGCAATTGTTGACAAGCCGTGGCATGCCACAAAAGCTATGCTAAGGTCGTAACCTTCCCAAAGCCCCAGCGCAAATTCACTGACCTTGGTACCGAAGGGGAACAAAAGGTGAGTACATCGCTGTTGGAGAAGGCCATGCTGCTGTTCCGTCCACAAAAAAGTTTTTTTGAAGGGATTTCAACCTTCAGTGAAAGATTGCTTCAAATCTTTCCTATTTGTTCTTTCAGCCTGGCAGAATGATGGGGAAGCGAGCCTTAAAGGGATAGTTCACCCAAAAATGAAAATTTTATGTTTATCTGCTTACCCCCAGGGCATCCAAGATCTAGGTGACTTTGTTTCTTCAGTAGAACACAAATTATGATTTTTAAGTCCAACTGTTGCAGTCTGTCAGTCTTATAATGGATGGCAATGGTAACTAAATCTATGAGAGTAAAAAAAACATGCACAGACCAATCCAAATTAAACCCTGCGGCTCGTGACGACACATTGATGTCCTAAGACACGAAACGATTGGTTTGTGCCAGAAACCGAACAGTATTTATATCATTTTTTACCTCTAATACGCCACTATGTCCAACTGTCTTTGTGCGCGCGCACGGCATCCGGTGCGTGATGTGTGTATGCGCTCTGGCGTAGTTTACGCATGCGCCGGAAGTGATCTCTCGTGCGTATATGTCACTCATTGTTTACACAGGCACAGTTATTGTGTACGATGGCTAATCACAATGGGTCACTATACCATTGCGCTAATTATCCGGCATTGTTCACACCAACATTACACTAAATCGATTTACGTTCTCGCTCGAGGTCGCTCCTAACTCATTGCAAGAGTTAGGACTTGCCACGATATTCCAACTTCTGAGCCTGCTGCCTGATTTATGGTTGATTGCTCTCAGCTGGATATCACAACTGTGACTAGTCGGCTTCGCCTCCCCTAATTATCATAGCATCACCCCGTCCCTTATCGCCGCTCTCTTGGCGCCAGGCTCCGACATGAGTGGGGCTGTGTTGATGGGCGTCACTCCTGAACCGAATGGAGAACCTCTCACCGCCGCTGGTTTACCTGCCGAGCGTGTTATGCCTTACTCCTTCCTCCTCTGCAGGATAACCGATCCTCTTCCGTGCATCCACCGCATGCAGCACCTGGTGTCCTCAGTGGGAAACAGGAGGGTGCGTATAGGGACTTGAGATTTCCCGCGCCGTGCCAAGTCGTACTCTGCCACCCCGCAGTCTGGAACGAGAACCGCACCCATTACACGCCGATGTTTGCAGGATTCTGGCCGTCTAGTCCCTTAGAGAAGGCGAGTGACAAGCCTGCCGTCCTCGCACCCCGGCCGGAGAGGGGAGCGCGTGCGGGTCGGCCCGCCGGACTCCGCCCCTTACCTGGACCCTTCTTTCCTTCCTGACTACCTGAACCCCCCCCCCCCCCCGACCTTTGTGCCCTTTTCCCTTCAGAAACCCGTCAGCTCGCGAGTACACCAGATCCCTTGTTTATTTTGGACACTTGATTCCCTTTTTTCTGGACATTTTGTTTATTTTCTGTTAATAAAAGCCTCTCCGAGGCCTGACGCCACACCCACTGTGTCTGTCGTTTGCTCCTCCCGCGACAACACCCATTAATGTAAACTATGCCAGAGCGCGTACACACCTCACGTACCGGATGCCGTGCGCGCGCTCAAAGAAGTTTTGGACATAGTGGTGTATTAGAGGTATAATATGATATAAATACTGTTCGGTTTGTGGTACAAACCGATCGTTTCGTGTCTTAGGACATCAATGTGCTGTCACGAGCCGCAGGGTTTAATTTGAATTTGTCTGTGCATGTTTTTTTTACTCTCCTAGATTTTGTTACCATTGCCATGCATTTACGCTGATACGACCTTTGCAACATGGTTGGACTTAAAAATCATCACATGTGTTCTACTGAAGAACAAAGTCAACTACATCTTGGATGCCCTGGGGGTAAGCAAATAAACATCACATTTAAATTTTTGGGTGACTATCCCTTTAAGGGAAAAGGTCGCTACGGAGACCACATTCTACCCGTAGGGAGGTGACATGTGGAGATACTGATTTGGACTGACCCAGGGGGCAGTACTACATACTGTATGGAATGGTCTCTGAGGCAGGTCCTACCTAGGATTAGGGAGGAACATCTGCTGTAGAGACACAGCAGAGCACTCCTGTCACGGAAGACACAGGTTTACCGAGAGGGAAACCCTACCGTGGAAAAATACACATATGGGATTACCCGAAGGGAATCAACCCATAGGGACACCTCGCCATACGGGGCTGACCAGACTCCGGGCATTCACACCATTACTGCCGTTCGAATGCTCCGTCATTCTGACTGCCGGGGGTGCTGGAGGATGCTCGACCAGGGTTTGCCAACTGGGGAACTCTACTGGGAGAAGAAAGGCGCTCGCATCCCCTTGTGAGGGGGAATGGCACAGCAAGCATGACACCGAGCTAGTTCTTCCCGCCAATTACCTGTTACCCAACACACGGGAAGAAACCAGCTCTACACGAAGATTGAAAAACTTTGCAAAGGACAGATGTCTGCCAGAGAGGCGCCGTGCGCCAGCGCCCAGGAAGAGGCAACACTCCGAGTGAAGTGGGCTCTCACTCCCAGCGGGCACGACTCGCCTTGGGATTGGTAGGCCAAGGCGATGGCATCCACTATCCAGTGGGCCAACCTCTGCTTGGAAACAGCCTTCCCTTTCTGCTGGCCTCCAAAGCAGACAAGGAGCTGCTCAGAGCTTCTGAAACTCTGGGTGCGGTCCACGTATATGCGTAACGCTCTTACGGGACACAGCAATGCCAAGGTTGTATCTGCCTCCTCCGGGGGCAGCGCTTGCAGGTTCACCACCTGGTCATGGAAGGTAGTGGTGGGAACCTTGGGCATGTATCCAGGTCGGGTCTCAGGACAACGTGAGAGTAGACCGGCCCGAACACAAGGCACTCTTCACTTACCGAAAATGCTTGAAGGTCCCCGACCCTCTTGATGGAAGTGAGCGAGATCAGGAGCGCTGTTTTAAGAGACAGGAACTTCAGCTCGACTGAATCAAGTGGCTCAAAGGGACCCCTCTGAAGTCCAGCCAGGACAACAGAGAGATCCCAGGAGGGTATCAGGGGTGTCCTAGG
The DNA here is from genome assembly GCA_018155175.1 of Sinocyclocheilus anophthalmus. Lineage (NCBI taxonomy): Eukaryota > Metazoa > Chordata > Actinopteri > Cypriniformes > Cyprinidae > Sinocyclocheilus > Sinocyclocheilus anophthalmus. Next base: position 1,394 of record JADLZN010006551.1, on the reverse strand, counting down.
AGGATTCAATCTTCTGGCACCCTTCAGGAACCTAACGATCAGGTCATGCTTCCCCAGTGCCCCGTAGCTCTGGGGGGGCGGTCACTGCATCCTAATGTGCTTAGCGCTATCGCAGCGTGCATTCCACTTTCAAGGTAGGGTGACAGCCACCTGCCATCCACTGGCTTAGTCACTTTAGTTCTGCCGCATTGTTCCCATCCAGAAGCCCCACCTGAAGTTCCAGAGATCTGGACGCGGGTAGCCATATGGGTTTGCCCATCCCTGGAGAAAGGAGTCTCTTCCTCTAGGAGGCTGCGCCAGGCTGGGTTTCTCATGAGGAGCGATTCGTTCTGAAAACTAGGTCCGAGTGGGCCAGTACGGCGGCAACCCTACATGGACCTGGTCCTCTGTCCTCCACTGCCTTGCACATGTCGGGGCAGCACCTCACTGGGGGAAATGCGTACTTGTGTAGAGCCCGAAGCCATCTGTGTGCCAGTGCATCCATGCCGAGGGGGGCCTTGGTCAGGGAATAGTACAACTGGCAGCGGGAGGACTTTTGGGAACAGGTCTACCTGAGCTTTCCTGAATTGACTCCAGATCAGCTGGACCACCTGGGGATGGAGTCGCCATTCTCCGAGGAAAGTGAGCTGTCGTGAGAGCGCGTCGGCCGTACGATTGAGCTCCCCCGGAATGTGGACGGCGCGCAGCGATTTGAGCTGAGTCTGACTCCAGAGGAGGAGAGTTGAGACATGCGACGTGATCGTAGACCACCCTGACGGTTGATGTACGAAACAGCCGCAGTGTTGTCCGTTCGGACCAACACGTGCTTGTCAAGCAGCAGAGGCCGGAACTGCTGCAAGGCTAGATGCACTGCCAACCCCCAAAAAAAAACCCCCACAACAGTCAATTGTGCCAAAGCAGTCGAGGTCCTGTCCAGGACCCCGAAGCTGCCTGCCCGTTGCACGTAGCGCCCCAGCCCGTGTTGGAGGTATCTGCTGTGACAACGACATGCTGGGACACTTGTTCTAAGGGCACCCCGGCTCGTAGAAAAGCAAGGTCCGACCAGGGGCTGAATAGGTGGCGACACGTTGGTGTGATGGTGACACGATGTGTACCGCGGTGCCATGCCCATCTCGGGACTCGGGAGTATAACCAGTGCTGAAGTGGTCTCGTATGAAGCAATCCGAGCGGCGTGACTGTGGCTGTGGATGCCATATGCCCCAGGAACCTCTGAAAATGTTTTAGTGGTACCCCTGTTCTGCCTCTGAAGGAACTCAGGCAGTTCAGCACTGACTGGGCACGTTCATTGGTGAGACGTGCCATCATACTCACCGAGTCTAACTCCATACCAAGATAAGATATTCTCTGCACAGGGGAGAGCTTGCTCTTGTCTCAGTTGACCTGAAACCCCAACT